>PVJS01009071.1:0-51344 GCA_004027185.1 Glis glis
AAGAAATAGGGCTGGGGTATAGCAAGGAGGTAAAATGCCCCTGGTTTCAATCCCCAGTACAAGGAAAGAAAAGAAAGAAAGAAAGAAAGAAAGAAAGAAAGAAAGAAAGAAAGGAAGGAAGGAAGGAAGGAAGGAAGGAAGGAAGGAAGGAAGGAAGGAGAGAGAGAGAGAGAGAGAGAGAGAGAGAGAGAGAGAGAGAGAAAGAAAGAAAGAAAGAAAGAAAGAAAGAAAGAAAGAAAGAAAGAGAGGTAGGGAGGGAGGAAGGGAGGGAAAAGAGAGAGACAGAGAGAGAACAGTAATTGGAAAATGTCATAAATGTCAGCAAGTAAAAATTCACAACGTTTTGAGGAAATAGACAAGAAAGATGAATACCTTCTCTTTTAACCAATCTCAGACCATCCCAAACACATATGATAATCTATTTCCAATGAAATTCTACAATGGCAGTGTCACAGACTCAGACTAAGCTATACGTAGTGCATTTTCAACTTCAAAAAATTCCCTTGGTGTGTGCTACAGTTTGGATGAGTGTCTCCCACAGATCCATAGGTAAAGGCTAGATCCCTCAAGGTATTAGGAGGTGCTGGGGAGCACTAAGAGGTGGGGCCTAGTGGGAGGTTCTTAGGTCATTGTGGGTGTGCCCTTGAAGGGGATTGTTGAACCATAGCTGGTTCTCTCTCTTTCCTTCCTGGCTAGAGGTGTGACTATTCATGTTCCTACCATGACACATTGGCCTCATCAGAGGCACAAACAAACAAATGTGATCACATTGTCTTGGACTTGAGCCTCCAGAACCATGAGCTAATTGTCTTCATTTATAAGGAATTTGCATAATGTTCTCCAGTTCCCTCCATTTCTCTGCAAATGATGTAATTTTGTTCTTCTTTATGGCTGCGTAAAATTCCATTGTGTACATATCCCATAGTTTTGTAATCCATTCGTCTGTTGATGGACACCTTGACTGGTTCCAGTTTGGCAATTGTGAATTGTGCAGCTATAAACACAGATACACATGCATTAGTCTGGTAGTTTGGTTTCAGTTCTTTTGGGTAGTTGCCTAGAAGTGGTTTTGCTGGGTCATATGGTAGGTTCATTCCCATTCTTCTGAGGATCCTCCACACTGTTTTCCAAAGTGGTTCCACTAATTTGCAATCCCACCAACAGTGTACTAGAGTTCCTACTTCTCCATATCCTCGCCAGCATTTGTTATTGTTTGTATTTTTAATGATTGCCATTCTAATTGGGGTTAAGTAAAATCTCAGGGTAGTTTTGATTTGCATCTCTCTGATTGCTAATGATGTTGAACATTTTTTCATACATTTATTGGCTAAGTGAGATTAGTCAGTCACAAAGAGTGAAAAATTGGATGTTCTCCCTAATATGTGGAAGCTAGGGAGAATGGAACTTAGAAGGGACTCCAGACAAAGAAGGAGAAAACTTTAGTTGAGCAAAGAAGGCAACCTGAGGGAAATGGGAGGGGGGAAGAGGGAAATACACTAATGCACACAATGTGTATACACAAACTTAGAGTCAATCACTATGCTGAGCACGGAAAGGAGGGAAGGGGGAGGGAATAAGGTGGGATTTGAGGGAGGGCTAAATGAGCAATGTGTGCATGCATGCTTCTGATACCCTGACACTTATCAAAATGTATAACTACAATGCACCAATAAATGAAATGAAATAAAAAAATAAGTAGCTTGCATCTGGTATTTTATTATAATGATGGAAAGCTGACAAATACAGTGTAATAAATTCTCATTAGGAAAAGATATACATGTTTCATTTTAATCCTTTTTTTTGTGGTACTGGGGATTGAACCCAGGGGCATTCTACCTCTGAGCTACACCCCCAGCCCTATTTTCTTTTTATCTTTATTTTGAAACAGGGTTTCACTAAGTTGTGGAGGTCTCACTAAGTAGCTGGCCTTGAACCTGAGATCCTCCTGTCTCAGCCTCCCAAGTACTGGGATTACAAGCGTGTGCCACCACGCCTGGCTACATGTTTCATTTTATGTTCATTTATTGGTGCATTGTAATTATACATTTTGATATATGTCAGGGTATCAACATCTTATGTGCACACATTGCATATTTAGCCCTCCCTCCAATCCCACCCTATTCCCTCCCCCTTCCCTCCCTTTCATGCTCCAGATAGTGATTGAGTCTTATAGGTTTGTGTATGTACATCATGTGCTATAGTATGTTTCCCTCCACTCTCCTCCCAACTCCCTCAGTTAGGTCACCTTCTTTGTCCATCTAAAGATTTTTCTTCTTCCCTTCTAAGTCCCTTCTAAGTTCCATTCTATCTAGCTCCCAATCACATCATTTGCAGGGAAATGGAGAGAACTAGAGAGCATTATGCTAAGTGATATTAATAAGTCACTAAGAGTACATGTTTCATTTTAAATATTGCATTTAAAAAGTCTCCAACTTTCAATCAAAGATTCCAAAACTTGAACTACTAAAATTACTAAAATTTCTAGAGCCCAAGATGAAGTTGTAATTGGTTCTTACATTGAGTAGGCTCAATAAATAATGTAGGAAGAAATTGTTAGATCCAAAACTGGGAAGGGTATAAGATGACACCATACCTGCAAGCTAGTAAGGTGGTGTCTGTGTGTCTGTGTGTGTGTGTGTGTGTGTGTGTGTGTGTGTGTGTTTTAAAAGCATCCCTATTTCATAGATGAAATACATATAAGAGAGAGATGTGTAACTATAAGTATGTGCATCCCTATACATTTAAAAGTGTGCACCAAAAGACAAGAACCCCAAATTTATTAAACTTAGAGGTTACATAGGAACTGCTGACCCATCTTCCCATCCTCTCTTCTGGAAAAAAAGAAAAAGAGAGAGAAAGAAATGAAGAGATTATATTTTACTACTCTGATATGCGAACAACTCCTCTCATGGGAAAAGAGGAAACGGCCTCTAACCCAGAATATAAGTAATTGTCTCTGGGGGACAATGAAAAGCTATCTCCAGACTTCAATTCTTTATCACCCTTAGAATGAGAACAAATGTCGCTGAAGCAGAGGTGACGTTCTCTTTTTAGTGGGTCAATTTCCACTGCTCAGGAGGCCTGAACCAGGCAGGAACACCAAGAAAACCAGAGATGACTTGAGTTTCAACACTAATTAGCCCAGCAAGGAATTATAACCATTAGCACATATTTGGACCACGTGATATGAAGTGGTGTGCTCACCTCTTTCCATCATAAAAATAAAAATTAAAGATGGAAGTCCTTGATTTGGGGATCTTCCAACCCAGAAGAGTCCTCCTCCCACATGAGCTCCTGGAACAATCCCACCTCTGTTGCCTCTCATGAAGAAAAGGGGAGGCAGCGGGGGAATGTCCTTATCCCCTATAGAGCTTGGGGGTACCCTTTGCCTCTCCTCATTGCTGAGATGAGGTAAGCCAATGTGCCAGTAAACTCAGCCTGGTCCCGGCAGTCAGTCATGTGGTCCTCAAAGTGGAATTACCTTAGAGTGGTGCTCTAGCTCAGCCCAATCTCCCAATACTAATGCCAACCCTTGTTTTATCATAAATCTCAATTTTACAGGAAACTTTCACAGCCTCCATCTTATCTGATACTCATAACCATTCAGGGAAATTGGTAGAGCAGGAGCTATAATCATCCCTACTTCATAGATGAAAGTAAAATGAGTCTCCCTAAGAGTAAATAGGCAACAAAATTACACAGAGGTGTTGAATGGCAGAAATAGGATTCAAACCCATTTCCCCTGTGTCTCAGCTAACATTCTCACTGCTATCATCCAAAGTGACTGACCACACAACCAAAAGGAAGGAAGATTTGCTCATAGTTTTGTTGGAGATTTTGGTTCAGTCCATGCGAGGCCAGGGTCTGCGGAGCTCAGCAGGAAGCAGAGGGAGGGAAAGAGCAAGGCTCTGCTCTCACATCATGGAGGCCAGAAGCAAGAGAGAGCAAGCAAGCAAGAGGATTCAAAGACAAAAGCACATTCTAAAGGCCACACCCACCGGGATCCACCTTCTTCAGCCACACACCACCTGCCTAGGTTACCACCCAGCAAATCCATCACAATGGATTTATACACTGATAAGATTACAACCCTCATGATCTAATTACATCAGCTCTGAACACTTAAAAAAACAGCTCTTCAGAAGACATTCTATATCTAACCATGATACCCTGTGCAGATTCTGTTGTTTACACTGACAGAACACTACTTCCTCAAACCTGCACTCAGCTGATATTACCAGGAGATATGAAAATCCACTAAATAATGTGGGCTTCTTCTTGGGTCTTTTAAAATCGTTAAATGACAAGTATGATTGTTTTCCAAATTGTTGATTTGTTTTTATTATTATTGTTGCTATTGTTCTCAGAATGTTTTTTAAAAATCATACAATAGTTTTGGTATTGTGGGGACCTAAGCATTTTACCTGGACATATAAATAAAAACATTGAGTTACACTTGTATCTTCCTTTCTTAATCAACAATTAATCAATTAATTCTATTAGAGAAGGGGAAGAGGATCGGGGGATGGGAAGGGGAGGGTAAAGGAGGGTAATAATCAGATCAAAGTATGTTACATGTATATATGAATATGCCACAAGGAAACCCATTATTCTATATTTAAAATGCACTAATAAAATTTTTAAAAGAATGAGTGAATTAATTATATCAATTTCTATACAAGAGTATGCCTACATTTTGCTCTTAGAGGTTCAAATCTGAAAACTATTTCTATACCTAATAATTTCTACACACATACAAAGAAGTCAACCTTAGTTTCTGAGATTCACATAAAAACTCTCTTCTTTTCCTGAAATGAAAGATTTTTTCCATCTTTACTTAAACCCACCTAACTTTTTGCACAGCATTTCATGCACATACAGAAAAGTGTTTCATGCAAAAGGCAGCAGCCCTTGAGTGCTGTACGTTTATCCATCAGCCGTGATTATGCACATAAGAAAATGCCCTTTCTGCATTTCAATAAGCCACAAAACGGTCCAGTTCAAAACATGCGGTTTAATGAAATGGTAATGATTTCATTAATGTATCAAGCCATGTCTAATTCCTTTCAAGGAACATAAGACAATTTACATTCACTCTGAATACATAATAAGTAAATAGTCAAATTGGCAATAGATTAAATGGGTTCACTACAATCAGAGTCCTGATATAGACATTGTTGCAAAATCATTAGAAATTGTTCTGATGGAATGTGAATTGAGGTATGATGTTGAAATGATAGAAATATTTTTTCTGGTTATAATTATACATGTGATAAATAAGTAAGCTAAAATCCAAGGGCTTATTCATCAAATGTTTTGTATTCACAGGTGCCTACTGATTCTTGTTAAGAGGTCAAAGTCCTTTCTTTAAATACTTTTTATACATTATCCCATGGGTCCATCTCTGTTAGATGCTGGATAGAGGAAAGCGAGCTTCAGAGAGACAGAAAAAGAATCAGAATTGAACAAAGACATGGAAGTCAAGAGGGATTAATAAAGCACAGATGCAGTTTGAAGCTGGGTGTGCCAGGCAAATCGTAAATACATCATCTTATTTTTACCTCATGAGCATTTGTTAGGAAGTGAATGTCTATGTCCCTCTCAGAATTCAATATGCTGAAACCTAATATCTAATGTGATGGTGTTCAGAGGTGGAGCCCTCAGGGGTTGATTACTTCATGAGAATGGAGCCCTTACCAGGAGAGGCCAGAAGGCCAGATAGTGCCCTTCCCACTGTGTGAGATTATGAGAAGTCTGCAGTCTGCAACCTAGCAGTGGACCCTGGCCAGAACCGGACTGTGTGGGCACCTTGGTCTTAAACATCCAGTCTCCAGAATTATGACAAGAACATTGTTCTGCTGTTTAAAAACTAAGTACTAGAGTACTCAGTTATAGCAGCACCTCCTGTATAGTCTTTATAGTCATCTCCCCATTTTACAGATAAGAAATTTGAGGCTTAGAAAGGAAGCTGCCCAAAGGTATACAGCTACTCTTGCAGAACTGGAAGGCAAACTCCATTTTGTTTAATTCCCAAGTCCACGCTCTTTTTCACTCTATCAAATTATTGAAGATAGACCCAAGGAAGGATCATTCCCAAAGGGAGAGAGAGCCAGCAGTTTTAAATATCCCAAGGCGATTGAAGAGAATGAGGGCAAGACTCGATTTGAGAGTCATGAAACTATCAAGAAGATTTTGTAGAGCAGGTGTGTAGCATTTGTGAAGGAGGAAACTGTATTGCAACAGATGATGTGAAGGATAATGGGAGCAAACCTTCCAGCTGTTCTTTGGAGAAGTGTGCTGGTGACAGGGGAGAAGATGTGCAAGGGAAACCAGAGAGGGGAGCAGTGGAAAGAAGCTGGCTGCAGGACGGGGGAAGCAGGGAGTAAAGATGAAAGCAAGGGCAGAGGTCATGACTGGAGCAAGATCCCAGAGGAGGGTTCTTTGAACATAACCCCTAGGTTACCTGTGATACCTAATGCAACGCGAGTGCCATATAAGTAGTTGTTGTGCTGTAGTGTTTGGGGAATGATGGCATGGGGGAAAGTTTGTACATGTTCAGTACTGATGCAATTTTTTTCTAAATATTTTTAATTTGTGGTTGGTTGAATCCATGGATGCAGAATTCATGGGTACTTTCTAGTTTTATTTACTCTTAAGTTCTTTAGAGTTTTTGGTTTTGTAAATGAATTTTTCCATACCAAATGGGAGAAAGGTCATTAATGTTTTTAAGGTCGTTTCTATATCCAGTCACATGAACATAATTTTAGTGGCTTTACAATTATTGTAGTAGTTGGGGTTTTCAAACCTACAATATATCATAAGCTAAAAGGCAGGTTTTTTATTTTAAAGTGTTTATAGCAATTGTTTTAGTTTATTGTGACTTTGCATTAACTAAAACCTCCCTGACCGTCTTAGATAACAAAAGGATCAGTGGGATTCCCATACATTTTCTGATTTTAATTCATTTTTTATCCATCTAGATAAATGTTAACCACTGGTTATAAGTTGCTGATAGTGCTCATTTTTAGTGTTTAGTATTATGTAGTATTATTTATTTAGTATTATTTAGTATTTAGGTTTCACACATTTAAGTGGTTTTATTTGGTTCCTACTCTTTGAGTTATTAGGGGTTGCTGATGGATTTTTTTTTTCTTTGCGGTACGAGGGATTGAACGCAGGGGCGTTCTACCTCCGCGCTACGCCCCCGGCCCTATTTTCCATACCTTATTTTGAGACCAGGTCTCACGAAGTCACGGAGGGCCTCACTAAGTAGAGAGAGAGAGAGAGAGACAGGGGGAGAGACAGACAGACAGACAGACAGGGAAAGAGAGAGAGAGAGAGCGTGCGCACGCATGCGCAAGCTGAGGCTGGCCGCGAACCCGGATCCTCCGGTCTCCGCCTCCCAAAGTACTGGGATTACAAGCATGCTTGCTGATGGATTTTATCAAGTGCCTTCTTGGCGTTTGTTATTATGCCCATGCATGTCTGCTCCTTGAGTTTGTTAATATAACGGGCAATGTTTACATAGTTCATTGATGTTGAACTTTAGCTTCCTGGGAAACAACTCTGTCTCATCACCACATATCATTCTTCAAACACACTGTTGAAATCTATTGACTGATATTTACAATTTTGCATTTATATTCATGAATGCAGTTGTTTTCTGGTTGTGTTGAATAGATCGATTGCCACAGAAGAGACTGAAAAGATAATTAAAACACTACTAACGGGAGACTCATCAGGAACTTAGGTGCTCAGGGTTGCATTGTACCCAACCTTTAAAGAACAGATAATTGCATTGCTTTCTGACCCAGTCACTTGCAAACTTTGCTACAAACAAGAATCACCCAGGAAAGTCGGTTTAAAAAAAAGCCGGGCATGGTGGCGCACACTTGTAATCCCAGTACTTGGGAGGCTGAGACTGGAGGATCCAGGTTCGTAGTCAGCCTCAGCTACTTAGTGAGGCCCTCTGCAATTTAGTGAGACCTTGTTTCAAAATAAATAACAATAAATAGGGCTGGGGGCGTAGCTTGGAGGTAGAATACTCCTGGGTTCCATCCCCTGTATAGCAAAAAAAAAAAAAAAAAAAAAACCCAGAGGCCCAGACCTTGCCACACTTCAATGCATCCAGGTCTGTGTGTTCTTTACCCATTTCCCAGGTGATTCTGATACATGAAAAAAAAGGAAACTACTGTTCTAGAATAAAATGTTTAGAAAGCTCCCAATTCATTTCGAGAAGCCAAAACAACTTTAATAGCAGAACCCGATAAAGCTAGGGTAGTTTATCTTTTAAAACCATAAATCAGGTTGTGTTATTCCCCTGCTTAAAACTTCTGAATAGTTTTACCCCATTGCATAAAGCCCTATTCCATACTCTGTCCTGTGAGGCCCCACCTAGTGCAGCGCTATGCTCCTCCAACATCACCCTGCTTCTTAAGCAGCTGATTTTGGAGGCCTCAAGCCCAGCAAGCTTGATCTACCACCAGGCCTTTGCAGTTTCCCTCATCAGGAACACACTCCCTGCAGATGTTGACATGTTTACTCCTTGACATTCCAGCAAAAAGCAAGCCTTTCCCTAACCACAGCTCTAAAGTGGGTCCCCACTGCACTTGGTATTTTTTCAAAGCATTTATCACTATCTGATATTTTCTTTCTTTAATGTATCTGCCCATTTATTAGAGAGCTCTTTTCTCTCTTCCTCCCTTCCTCTCTTCTTCTTCTTCTCTCTCTCTCCCTCCTAGAATATAACAGCCATAACAGCGAGGAGCTCATCTTATTTACCACTAAATTCTCAACACCTAGAATAATACCTGACACATGGAGTGATTTTATTTTCTTATTAGTCTGAAGGTTTCTAGAGGATACAATTTGGTCTACGGGCCCAGAACCTCGTATAAAACATGTGTTCAAGAAACATGTGCAGAAAGGAAAGAAGCGAATGCTTGTCAATTTTTACTCAGTTTTGAAAGGATTCATAATAAAGGAGTGTTGATTTTAAAATATTGTTTTGCGAGCTCGTAGAGACCTCTCTAAGAATGAGGAAGTAAGACTGGCCTGAGGACGAAGGTCCCATTGGGAGGGTCCAGCTGCAAATTCCAGTCCAAGCACCTTTTCCCAAAGGTGTGAGTGCCCTTAGAGCTGTAATTGCACTGTAAATCGTGTGCCAAAACAAGCTAGAAAGGGTCACTTGGTGCAGACTATCTGCCTTCAGGCTGCTTTGCCATCATTATTCTTACTTTATAGAGGGAGCTTGTTGGTAACAAAACAAAAGAGGGACCTTGGGATATGAAAGGGAGAAAAGGGAGGTAAAATACAGAAGTCAAAATAGAATAGCTTCAGCAAACTCTTGGGAGAGATAAAAGATCTGAAGAAACCCAATACTGGACCTTGGAAATAACATCCACATGTGTGATGGAGAAGTACATGAGGAGGCTGGCATCTGGTGGAAATGTTCTGTCCTGATGTTCTTGTGTATTCAAGAAAGGTCTCATCAGGTGGCACCGCATAGAGGGTGCAGGGGGTAGGAAAGCATAGTGGATAAGAAAGGAAGGCGTGGGGGTAGCCTTTGTGTGCAAGGGAGCTGCTCAGGAATCAGTGCCACACTGAGTGAAAGATGTTAGTTGCCGTCCATTTCTACCTAGAGTTTTATAGAAATCTGATAAAGAAGACCAGAAAGAGTAAGCACTCCAGCAAGGTCACAGAGCTAAAGACAGAGAAGCTGGCTGAGCATGGCCCTGTCTTCCAGTCCAACTCTGCTGCTGGCTGCCTGATGGGTTAGCGCTGGTTCCCTTCCCAGCATGATCTGTCAAATACAGAAGAGGAGGGGGAAGGGAAAGAACATACTGGAAACCTTCAACTCACACTCCCAAGTCTAAGATTTGCAGTGTTCTCTCAAATGAGAGCTGAGAACTCAAGAACAATGTTGCTCAAAAGGGTCCATTCTTCAAGAAATGTTAGTAATTTAGCCTTCTGAAAGCAACCCTTTTAGCCTGGAAAAAAAATTTCAAGCTCACAGGCTCCCGAGCTCGCCAGGGAAGAAACTCATCGTTATGCTGTTTCTGCTCTTAATTAATTTAAGCAGATGTCTGTTGTCTCCAGAAAATCATCTGCTGGGAGAGTGGGGAAGTTGATATTTTTAAGCACAATTTCTTTTCCCCTAAAAATCTCACCAAAGGTCTTGGCAGTGAAACAGCAAGATAGATTCTAGAGCAGCTAGAAGATCCGGGTGGTGAAGGATGTAATGGTCAGGGGAGAGTGGAAGGAAGGGAAGGGGTAGAGAGATGAGTCAGAGTCAGGATTCTGCAGACCACGATAATGCTCCAAGTTAAAGAGTTGGCTCTGTGTGTGCAGGGCAATGACTGGTAGAAGTTTTTCAGGATAAATCCAAATACTAAAGTCTCTGAAATGGACTATAACACACTCTTAATCCTGATGAACTGTCCAGTCTGACCTTGGTGATCCATTTCCTTCCAGATGCCCCTGCCAAGGAGGGAGGTTGGTACCAGCATAGGAACCCCTCTCTGTGCCAGGATTGCAAGGAAGATGAAAGAGAGAGTGCCTTGTGTGGCATTCACAGATAATACTGCACCTCATGCCCTGAACTTTGCTACTTCTGAATTCCTGGCAAGTAGTCATTAATATAGCTTTTAGTAAGTCATGCTCCAGAGCAGGGTTTCACAGCACTATTGACATTTTGGGTCAGTAGATTCTTTGTTGTGGGGGGCTGTCCTGTACACTATAGATATTTAGCAGCATCCCTGACTTCTACCCACTAAATACCAATAATATCCCCTCTCCTCCCAGGTATGGCATCTCAAAATGTCCCCAGACATTGCCAATGTCCTCTAGTTGGGAACCACTGATGGAGCTCACATGTGTAAACTGGCTTTTCCAGGTACGATGTCCCTGGAGACAGAGACCATGGCAGGTTCTCCTTTGTCCCTGACACGACCTCAAAACCCTAGTTTTGAGTCTAAGATCTACTATTAAGCCTCCACTCCATCATTTTATTCCAAATATAAAAAGGGAACATAAAATCTCAAAATGTCATCATTGTAGTTCGTAAATTCTATTGCCATAAACCAACCGCTGGGAGTCAAAAGGTATAGTCTCTTGTTTAGAACATATGATGATGAACGTGAGATTGGAAGCTACCAGAGTTATCAGCAGCCAGTAATCATGTATAATTAACAGTCAGCTCTACCACTAAATAGCTGTGTAAGCTTGGACACATTGCTTAGCATCTCTGTGCCTCAGTATTTTCATTTATACAGTGGAGATTGTAAGGATCATGGTCTCAGAGTTTCCAAACTCTGTGATCCAAGTCAAGCTGTGCTAGATTCTTAGTGGATATTACATGGAGCTCTGTCAATATTAGTGAAGAAGGAGACCCTTAGCTAAGTATCCACCTCTGGGCTCTACCTGAGGTCAGATAAAAAAAAAACAAGGGGAGAAGCTGGAGAGAGAATTTGGGGTGGCTGTTGGTGTTCTGTAGTCCCACTTCTCCTCCTCATATCCTTATGAAGAGAGCATCAAGAATACTAGGAGAAATTGTCCTATATCCCCACAATTTGTAGGATACAACATTATTCAAGCCTCCTAAGAAATCTAAAAGGCAGGGACCTGTGGCTGCCTGGCTGCTCGGGCAGTACCACTGCAGGAAGAGAGGCTGCTGCACCAGGCCACGTGTGTGGAGAAGTCCTCGTGGCAAAGGGCATGTGATTAGACAGGGAAAGCCAGCAAGGGATGGTCCTGGATGCTATCAAGCAGGAAGTTATGACTTGGATCTGGAACTTCCCTCACAAGCTCAGGTGTTGAAAACCCAGTGCAGCCAGCTCCAGAGGTGAGACTTTCAGATAACAGGTAGATCATGAGGGCCCTGACCTCATCAATGGATTAATCCGCTTGATGGACTGATCCATTGATAGCTGGATGCACTACGGGAGGTGGGACCCCATTGGAGGAAGTAGGTCCTGGGGCATGCTCTGGAAGGGCTTATCTTCTCTCCAGCCCCTTCTCTGCTTCTCAGCTGCCATGATGTTCTGCCTCACCTTAGGCCCAGAGCTGGCTGACCATGGACTGAAACCTCTGAAATTACAAGCCAAAATAACTCTTTCCTCTTCTAAGTTGTTCTTGTCTGGTGTTTGGGTCACAGCAATGAAAATCTGACAAACACAGAAGATCATCCAAAATCCCCAGGAGACCCTGGCTAGTAGAATCTAGAAGCATCCCCCTGAATGACCAGGGGCTGCAGCACAAGTTTTGGGTAATATCAGCCAGAGAAGGAAGATGCAGAGCAGAGCAGAGCAGGCTGCACACTGCAGATCTGATAGAGGTGAGGAGGAAGAGTCCAGTTGTTTCGCGAGCACACTTTAAAAGTCCTGAAGTTAAACCAGCATTTGGTACTCAGTCATGATACTTCTCCTGGACTAGAGTCTTGCTATGGACTGAATGTTACTAAGACAGAACTGGAGTGCTACTGTAATAAATGTCTGAAAATGTGGAAGCAACTTTGGAACTGGGTAATGATGGAAACTGGAAGAGTTTTGAGATGCATGTTTAGAAGAAACCGAGATTCTTGTGAAGAGACTTTTAAGACCATTCCGATGAGTTCTCAGGTGGAAATGGAAACTGTGTAATTAGACAATAGAGAGAAAACAATCCTTACAAAATGGTAAAGAACTTGGCTGAATTGCGTTCATGTTCCAGAGTTGTTCTTCAAAGTGTCGAGTGAGCAGCTTTGTGCCTCCTGATTGCTTAGGGTAAAATGCAAGACAAGAGAAATAACTCGAAGATGGAATTATTAAGCATTAAGGAACCAGAACTCAAATATTTGGAAAAATTCTCAGCCTATCCATATCGCCAAAGAGGAATTTTGCTCCAGGATTCATCATACTGTGAACCGTAGTTCTCTGGAGAAGCTACATCTGTATTAAAAATCCTAAAGATTTCTTGCCCTTGGCTGACTAGAATATTGTGAATGTGGAGAGATGGGATATTGTACATTACAAGCAAAAATTATCTTGTGTTACGTTAGGCCCTTTAATAGCCAATTATCTTCATTTGTATCTGACCTAACATTCATATGACCAATACATCAATCAACTTCTCAGAAGGTACCACTAAGCTTAGCAAACCTCCAGCTTCGGCTTCCACCAGCGCTTAAGCTAAGATGCTATAACCTGTAGAAAGATATATGCACTTTGCGATAACCTACCTACCTGATGTTCCCACCAATTAATTAGTAAATGTACTGATTTATTACTTTTTTTTTGTTCTGTGACTATAAAAGTTGATGTTACCTCTTCCACAGTGGATGAAATCATTCAGGGTAACTTGAATCCATGTTTCTGGGCCATGGCCACTCATGGCCACTTATAACTTATAGCTATTTTCTTATTTCCTTTAAAGTAGAGTCATTATTTTACATCGATGGGACCTTGAGTTTCACTCTTAACTAATTTAAATGGCACTTAGATAAGACTTTGGACTTCAGACTTTAGAGTTGATGCTGGAACAAGTTAAGATTTTAGGGTTGTTGAAAGAGAATGAATGCATTTTGAATGCAAGAACAGCATGAATTTTGGGGTCAGGGGTGGGATGTTATTGAATAAATATTAGTCTCCCCCAAAATTTCACACATTGACATCTAATCTCCAGTTTGATGTAATTTGAAGGTGGAGCCTTTGGGAGTTAATTAGTTCATGACAGCAGAGCCTTCAGGAATGGGATTCTTGCCCTTATGGGGGAAAAAAACAGAAGAAAGAATCCTTATTATCTCTATTCTTTCTGCCATGTGAGGATACAATAAGAAGTCAGAACTCTGTAACCTGGAAAAGGGCTTTAAGAACTGAATTCTTGTTGTTTGTAAGCTGTGCACTCTACGGTTCTTCATTATAGCAGCCTGAACTGGCCAAGACTAACCTTAACAACAAAGAAAAAATTCCCACTACAGTGAATGGCATGTCCTCTCCAAACAGCTTCAGACTTGAGCCCCTACCCTGCTCACAGCAAAAATTAAGAGTATAAACTCAAAAGTGCCAGTGGACTGCTTCCTGTCCATTTCCTCCCTTCTTTTCTCTTCCTTCCTTCTTTTCTTCCTTCCTCCCTCCCTTCTGCCCTCCCTCTCTCCTTCTCTCTCTCCCTCTTTCTTTCTTTCTTTGTCCTGGTAGTGCATGAATATGTATACTTGTTTAAAATTCAGACCATATTAATTAAACTACAATAGTTTCCCTTCCACCACCTGTATAACCCTGGCCATTCCTCAGAGGAAGCACTACCCACAGTTTGACAATTTCCATTCAGTTTTTTCCCTGTGCAGAAACAAAAAACTTTGGTTTCTGTAGGGATTTTTTATTTGAGGGGGTACTTAGATGACACATTATGTTATATTTTACTTTGTACTTGATAGCATTACTGTAAGACCTCCCCATGTCCGCATATATAGATCCATTCATCCCTTTTTATTTAAAATGGTTTATACTATTTCATAGTATGTTTAGACCATATATTAGATTCTCCTGCTAATGAGTATCTTGGGTTTTTTTAATAAATGAAAACCCCTGTAAATGTTTCATAATTTACATATGCAAATGTTTCCTCAAGGTAAATACTGGCAGTGGGATTGCTGGATTTAAAGTATATGCATATTTTAAATTTAAGTAGAAATTATGAAATTGCTCTTCAAAACTCCAATTTACATTCCCACTAACATTAGATGAGAAGAGTTACTTCAGTATTCTTTCTGACATTGGAGAGGATCAATATTTTAGATTTTTCCAATATGTTGTACTTTTTAAATGATATCTGATTGTTGTTATAATTACCATTTTCTTGATTACCCTGTGACCGTGAGTCCCATTCATGTGCCTAGTAGAGTCACTAGTATAAAATAAATATTAAGTATTTTTATAAGGTTTCCCCAATAAAATTGCAAGAGCAAAAACATTTACTAGGTGATGTGCTAAGAGGTATGCCAGACACTTTATATTCATGACCTCGTTAATTCCCTCAACTGTTTTTATTTTTCCTTCCCCATGTTATAATGAAGAGCTAGAAGCCCTGCAAAACTAAGTAAACCCTCAAGGTCATATAAATAATATGACAACATAAAGCCATCGCCCAGGCCTGACTGCAGAAACTGAGTCACATACCACCTCATAGCCCCAAATCTTGATTAAGTACCTTCTCTATACATGGAGCTGCAGGAGGTCTCAAGACCATTAACATTATACCCACCGTAGCAGGAGGATTTTTTTGTGGGTTTCTATGCCCTTCAGCTCATTTTTAAATATACTTTTTTGGTGC
The DNA here is from genome assembly GCA_004027185.1 of Glis glis. NCBI lineage: Eukaryota > Metazoa > Chordata > Mammalia > Rodentia > Gliridae > Glis > Glis glis. The sequence continues at coordinate 15,307 of PVJS01009071.1, forward strand.
ATTATAGTCTCACATCATAATGTAGTTCGCAGTGATAGTGACATACATGCACACAGCACTCGGTGGGCTTTCCCTCCCCATTTGCCCCCCCCCCCGTTTCCCCATACACAGTATTGAGATTGACATTGGTATTCTCACATATGTACATGATGTTGATGGAAGTGATTCCTTCATTGATCCTCCCTCTCCCCCCTCCCCTTCCCTTAGACCACCTCCCTGCCTCCACTGAGGTTTCTCCTCCATTATCTGGAGTCCCTCTGGTATTCCGATTACTCCCTAGCTTCCACATAGTAGAGAAAACATAGGACCCTTCACTTTTTGTGACTGGCTAATCTCACTTAACATAATGTTCTCCAGGTCCATCCATTTTCCTGCAAATTTTCTTTTTTATTGCTGAGTAGAATTCCATTGTGTGTATATCCCATAATTTTGTAATGCACTCATCTGTTGATGGGCCCTTAGGTTGGTTCCATAGTTTGGCTATTATGAATTGTGCTAGCAGGAGGATTTGACCGGAGTGCAGGGAATTGGCAGAGTGACCTTTGCCACGGCTCACCAAGTACTCCTCTTCCATTGTACACTTAGAACTAGGGCCACTCTGTAGATAGACAGGGCTGGGCTTATTTGAACAGGATTCATCCCCATTTGTAGATGCAGAACCAGAGTCACAGAGAGGGCATTAGCTGCCCTAGAGCACACAGACAGCAGACATAGAAGATACCAAGTGTCCAAGGAGGGGACACACAGCCTACAGGAAGGTCCCTGTAAGCTGGGCACACAAGGAAGATTCCAGAAGACTTGACTGGAATGAGGATATGGGCAGGCTCACAGGTGAGGGTGTGAGGAAGAATGAGTCAATGTGATGCTTCAAATGTGCATACAGACCCCGACCCTGACCAGCCAGTGTCTTTGGACATGTGACTTAACTGCATTTGAAATTTGGTTTCCTAATCTATAAAATAGAAATAATGATACCAATCCCGGGAGGCCGCATTGAGGATTAAAGGAGATAATGTCAGCGAAAGCCTGAAGTACAGTCAGCATGCTGTTGGAGCTGCCGCAGTTAACAGTGAACAAACGAGACACAGGAAACGGGGCCACTGGAAGCCAGACCTCAGATTCTGGGGCTACGGAGTTCTCAGGAATCTTCAACTCAGGAAGACTCTCTGAATCCAAAATCCCCACAGAAATAAATCGGGGAAGGATTTAAAGAAATAGTTACCTATGGTTTTTCACAGGCTAATCTGTGGTTCTGCGTGGGTCAAAGGAGATTAAGGGCTTCTGGAAATTCAAAGGCTGATTACTTCCAATCCTATCCCAGGAGCCGGGGGAGGGCACACCGCCGCTCAATACTCTCTACACAGGCAGGATCTTTTAGATAAGCATTTCAGGGGAAGCTGACATAAAGAGAAATTTCCTGAAAGCTGCGACTTTAAACAAATCCACTGAAGCCCCGGAGAGCTGAACTCTGCTGGGGCCTCCATGCCCATCAGCCCCCTCCCTGAGTCTGTGGCCTGGTCACACCCCAGCCACTGCTGGAAAGGGATTCTTCCTGCAGCCTCTGCGGACCTCTGAGAACTCAAAAGGGCGGCCCTGAAGGCTAGTCATCTCCAAACTCCTGACTTCCTTCCCAGCCCCTCCTCTAAGCTCTGGGAAAGGTGAGGAGGTGTCTGCACTTAATGGGGCACAAATTAAGTGACAGCTTAAATCTTGTAACAGGTCAGGCGGGCGGTGGTGTGAGTGATGTATCTTCAAGACGGTGATCCATCTTCTCTGTCTCCGGAGGGAAAGAAAGATCTACAGAAAGAGGAGACTGTGGCACGGGTGGAATCTGGAGGGATTAACCTGCCGGGTGCACATCGCCCGAGGCTGGCTGGCACCCGCGCCTGCCCGGGCCTTCAGAAGGTCCCCCAAGCTTGAAGCACCTGCGAGGAACAGGATCCCGAGAGCGGAAGGAGGCCTGAGTAGTCTCAACTGCCTTTCCCTGCTGTGTGATCCTGTTCATTGCCAGCATGGAGTGTGTCTCTACTGTGTGGCAGGCACACACTTTATCTCACTTGATCCTCATCCAACAAGGATGAGGATCCAACATTGCTCCAGGTGGGGAAACTGAGGCTCAGAAAGGCTAGAGTGACTTGCCCCAGCTCAGGCAGATACCCTGAATTCATAACTAGCTGGGGATGTCTGATTACTGCAGAGTAAAAACCAAAGACTTCAAGTCTTTGCTGAGCCTTGAGCGTGTGCATGTGGACTTGCACGTGCATGACCCACTGTGAGCTCGGAGAAGGTAAGGCAAAACATTCAGAGCTCCGGAGGAAAACATCAGAGGAAACGTGTCTCTGAGAAACAGGCCTAAGCCAGTAAAACACAGCCCAGAGTGAACGTGTATTGCTAGACCCCGGAACAGACATGGAGCTCGGCTTTGGCTAACCAAACAAATGACAAGGAGCCAATCCTGACCTGTTGAGCAGGGGCCCAGTGAAACCCAGGCCTCATGCTTCCTTGTCAGATTCTGGGACCTTGGGCTTTATAAGCCCCACCCATGCCTCTGGTCCTGGAGAAGTGATCTTAGGGGCTGCTCCCCACCCTGCAGGCATTGCTCACTCCTCAGGAATGCAGTGGTCACTCAGGCATTCCTGACAGTCGATCTGAAGGTCCCATCTCACATCTCCTAATCCCTCTGACCATGGAGGTTGTCCCCACCTTGCTGGGCAGTGAACCCAGCATGACACTTGTATGTCTCAAGGTCTATTATTTCTCTTTCATCAGTTTGTTTTCATTGAACTACTGCCCGATTAAGTTTTGCTTTCCAGGCTTAATCCCCTCCCGTCTAACCTACACAGCACTGGCAGATCACATTTACCAAAGTTTGACTTCGACTGTCCCATCTTCTACCCACAATCCTTTGGTAGGAGCTACCTTTTGCATAAAGCCAAACCCTTTACTCCAGTCTTCATGCCGCTCTCTGAGCCAGCCTGAGCCACCTCGTGTTCCCTGAGCAGAGGGTAGATCTCATCACTGAGATCTGCTGGCCCACACCTGAGGTCTCACCTGACCGGACTCCAGGCCTTGGTGAGAGCAGAGAGACATTTCTAAAGGTAAGAGGGGCTGTGTCTCCACCGTAGGAGGTTCAAACACCTCCTCTGGAATCTAGGAAATGAGCAAGTACCATGAGGACAACTGGGGTCTGTCTTCAGAGGGACTCAGGAACCATAAACCAGAACAAGTAACTGCAAAATTGGAGATCCAGGAGCAGGGCTTTTTCCCCCCTCCCATACCGATTCCCTACATTTGTGTCTTTTTCCATAAAAACCCTTACAACGAAAGCAGCTATTGAGCCAGAGGGATGATAGGGCAGTAGCCCACTCTGCAGCATGTGAAGGAGTCCCCAAGGGAGAGAGCAGCTGAAGGCCTGGGGCACACAGGAGGACAGAGTCAGCCAGGGACAGCAGTGGTCTAGCCACCCAGACGCAGGCGAGGCGTCCGGGTCTAGTAATTAGCTCAGGTCAGGGGAAAGTACTCTTTGACCAGATGAAAGAGCAAAGGAGTCCTGAACAAATCTTCTGCCACCCAGCAGCCTTCCAGTGGCAGTTTCCAGATGAATAAATAAATAAGCCCAGAACATCTGGGCCACTACCCCACCTGTACAGCGAGAGACGTGGACCATCTTGCTTCCAAGGACTCTGCCAGCACCAGTGTTCTGGTTTTGATTGTTTTGTTTTGTTTTTTCCTCTCCAATAACAAATGCAAATCAAGCCGGGGGTGTGGCAGGCATTTTCAGGCTCCAGAGCACACGCACGCACGTTCCACGGCAGGCTTTGGAACCGGCTTTATTTTAGCAAGGGAAACGTGAGGTGAGAAATGAAGGTGATTTGTGTTTGTGCTTCGCGTGTTTCACCGTTTGCTTTAAACGCAGACAATATTTAATAGCACATGCTGCTTCTAAATCCTCCTGATATTTCTGGAGCCCAGGATTGCTGAAGGCTTCACATAAAAACTTAGTCCAAATTGGTTTCTTTTGTAAGAAAAGAATAACCAGGAAGGAGGCAAACCTGGGAAGCACGTGGCCTTTGCCTCGGCTCTTTCCTGTCTCTAAGTATGTAATTGCCATTCTCCGAGCTAGAACATGCAAAGGCGTTTCAACCAAAGAAGTGACGATGTCAGGCACCGGCTGGAGCCGAGTGTCAGAGCCATAATGACCATAATTTACTTTGGTTTCTACTTATTATTGCACAGGTTGTTAATTGGAAGAGAAGAAAGAAAATTGCTAGGGGAAGGAAGTAGGGAAACAAAATTACTCCAGGAAATTGGGAAATGAGTGAAATGATCAACCATCAGGCTAAAATTACTAGCAGGGAAGAAGAGAGAGGAGAAAAAGCACACATGTTTCATGCAGGGGTTCACAAGAAGCCCCCTAGCAATGGTCTGGTCTGCCTTTCTTCTGAGGGACGACCCACACTGTAGCAGGCCCGTTCCCTTCCTGCCTGGTCTCCACAGGAGAGGAGTTTGGCAGGGCTGCAAATGACTAAGTCCCCCTCCTTCTCAGAAAAGCCACTTCAGCCCAGGTCCCAGGGAAGCCAGATACCCACAGGAACCCTGGCTCTGTACACAACAGCTGTCAAATCATAAAGGAAAGCATTCTGGAATTCTTACATGTCCATCAATAATTAGATTTGGCAAGACCATAATCCATGACTTAAACCAGAAAGCAAACTTGAGTAAAAGGCTGGAGAGTAAATATTTCAGACTTTGAGGGCCGCCCAGTCTCTGATGCAGTGGCTCAACTCTGCTGTTGTAGAATGAAGGCAGCCGTGGGTGATGCATGCGCGAACCAGGGGGCTGTGGTCCAACAAAACTTGATTTCTAAAAACAGGCAGCAGGCCACGTTTGGCCAACAGCCCCTAAGTTTGCCAACCCCTCATTTAAATAATAATAGCAAATCCTATCTGACAACATTGTGCCATTTGCTCTTACCCTTTGTGCTTTGCCACTGGGTCATCTGTGTAATCTTTGAGGAGGGACAGTACGGGTCACCAGGCTCATCGGACAGAAAAGGAGTTGGGGCTCACAGAAAACAGTGCACAGTCTGAGCAGGGCATGACCTCCCTGTGGCTCAGGGCCCTGCACATCTGGTCTAGCTCCTGGTCCTGCTGCCTCTACCCGCCAAGGACCTCCAGCCGAGAAGCTTCATTTACATTATACTCTCTCTGCCCTGGCCTTGCCTGTCCTTCATGGGAAGCATCTTCTCCCCCCATCCCACCCTGCCTCCCTCTGGCTGCACTGCTACCTGCATTAACTTTTTAAAAACCCTATCTGAAGCCAGGCGTGGTGGCGCACACTTATAGTCCCAGTACTTGGGAGGCTGAGACAGGAGGATCCGGGTTCACGGCCAGCCTCAGCTACTTAGTGAGGCCCTCCACAACTTAGTGAGACCCTGTTTCAAAAAATAAAGACTAAAAAATAGGGCTAGAGGTGTAGCTCAGAGGTAGAAGCCCCTGGTTTCAATCTCCAGTACCGCAAAAAAAAAAAAAAAAAAAAAAAAAAAACCCTATCTGAGCACAACATACTCCAGCTAAAATCCCTTCAAAATCTCCCTGTGACCTGCAGGCTAAGGTCCAAACTTCTTGGCTCAGGACACAGGGCTGCCTGGCTCTGACCTCCACCTAATTCTTCAACTTTACCCCTTGCTCTGATCCCCTAAACCTCACCAGTTTTAAATAGCACACAGCACCTTCAAATCATCATGCTATGGCGGCCCCCACATCTTTGTCCCTACTGTAACCAATCCCACCAACACCCCTTACTCACACCAGGATTCACATACACACACACACACACACACACACACACACACACACACACCAGGGAGCCCGTGGAGGTATAGAGGTTGTAAAGAAATTTTCCAGGAACTAGAAAACCTGGGTTCTAAGTCTGTGTCCGCCAGGGCCTGGTGGCCCTCTACTGGCCAACCAGCCTTTTAGCACCTACCCCAGTTCCCCAGTTATCTCAGCTGGAGGACGCCTTCCGACCTCATGCCACGCTGAGCGCTCCCACTGATTCATAAAGACCCCACAGTATAATGTCTTTCTCTGTCATTATCTGTAAACTTGACTCATTTGGGCAGAAATCCTCTTGTTAACCCTTCTTTTCTCGGGAATGTGGCTGGTGCCTGATACAGAGCAAAACAACAACGAATGTTGATTGACTGGATGGATAAATCAATGAGAGTTCATTAGATGAGGAAACCTGGTAATGTTCATATGGGCTTTTTCTAATAAAGGGTTAGTTGGGCCAAGAGAAAACTTTGCTTTGCTACCACATAAAAGTCAGACAATTCCCCAGTTGTGCTTCTAATTATTTAGATTCCAAATGACAAAATTAGCATTCTGTAAGATTACCTGTTAATATGCTGATGCTGCATGATTTTGCAGGTAAAGGGGGAGGGAAACTGCCTTGCTTGGTTGAGTTTCCTCATGCTGACGAAGAATCAGTGACAGCTGACTTAACAATAAACTCCCAGCTCAGAACCCCCACAGTCCAATTATTTCAGCTATATTCAAGCCTATTGACATTGCACATACAGAAGAATGAACAGCAAAACTGTATTAATGAGGTTTTTCATAAGATAGAAAAATAAACGCAACCTGCAGCAAGGCATACTAACAAGCAGCTCGGCAGAGTATAGAATTGAGCTTGCACAAAATAACTGGAACGGCAGGGTTCTAGGGCCAGGTAATATATGGAGAGCCGCTGAATTGGACTCTTGGGTTTGGTCCTGACTCAGAGAGGTCAGCAAGTCATTTTGCTTACATAAGATTCCGTTTTCTTATCTGCACAACAAGAGTGGTAATCTATGCCCTGCCTGCCTCCTAGAATTCTTGTGTTTAATGAAAGTATGGTTGTAACCTCTTTTAAACCGTAAATAACTATAAACAAATGAGGATTTCCCCCATCTTTCATGCTTCTGTTCAATCTGGCATTTATTTCCCACTGAAGGACAGCCGGATGGTTCCCATATAAAGGAGATTCTTTGAGCATTTAGCCTTCTGTTTGAAATGAAACACAAATGCATTTGCTAGCACCAGAATATAATTGGGGAGAGGCTAGCACATAACAGTGAAATGTCATATGCTAATAGGAGTTCCCAAAGGGATGGTGTAGTGAAATCAATTTCAAAGGAAAGAACCCATTCTGCCCAATTAGCAGACTGATCAATTTCTAAATATGATCTTCTCCCAAAATAAATATCAAAATCTCAATCATGTATTTTTCCAAAGTTCCTGAAGCATTCAAATTAGACAAATCAATCCAGGGAGTTATAATTGTCCACCAACACTGTATCGACCATTGTATTCTGAGCTAAAAATATCATCCAACATGATTCTGAGGTCACAGTCCAGCAGGTACCAGTTGAGAAAATAAAGTATTCCAGAAAAGTGTGAGAGGGGCTGATGATCAGGCCTGAGCACAATGCTGAGGGGCACAGAGAGGGGAATCACTCTCTATATTCCTGTGGGAAGTAATTTTCCAAGCCACCAGTAGCACACTGTCTATGGCATAGTTGGAGTGGCCCCAATGTATTCACCTTGTTATCTAAAAGCATGGAAAATTGCCTCCTTTCCCTTCAGAAATGCCTTTCCCAACTCTGAATGCAAGGACCTGAAGGCCACCAATAATGGGTTACGCACAAAGATATTTCTAGTTGTTTCAGTCCCTGCTAGTGTGGGCTGAGGAAGGAGAGAAGAAAGGTTTCCACTCCAAGGCTGACTCTGCCCTGTACCCTTTCAACTGCATTAGCTTGGTTAATCCTCAGGTTATTTTAATGCTGTTATAGAGGACACTGTAGCTCAGAACTGTTCTGGGGCCTTACCAACGTGGCACCTCTAGTGAACCCTAGGTCCTCCACTCCCAAGCCCGAGTCTTTGCAAACCCTGCACCAGTTCAAGCAGCAAGCTTTCAGGATGATTAGATTCAAGTGCTGAACTAGACTCAAGGGTTACATTTAAATGTGAAAGGCCAAGGTGATCGTATACATGCACACCATGCAACTATCTCCCCAGGTCCAAGTTTTGAATATTTTCAAAGGCCTTTTATATCTCTCTCTTACTGGAACCTGCCCCAGAGGGAAGTTGGCAAGTGATAGGTTAGAACCAAAGCTTGTTTGATGAGATAGTATGTTTTAATCCCCATAATTATTATATCAATTTGTTATTTCTGCCTTGTATTGAAAATGATTTAATGAGGAGAACTTTCCCACATTCTGTTAAAAGCCAGTCACTAAATCCAGCCCACACTCAAGGAAGAGGTATAAATAGCTCTGCCTTTTGGAGGAGGACTATCCACACACTGGGTGTGTGGATAATTACCACCAGGGTAATTAGCAAATTTGAGGGGAGATAGTTGGGGTCTGTTGAAGGAGAAAGTGTCCTGTTTCTCCTTAAACTTTTACCCACTCGTTTTAGAATTTATCAGTTAATCCTTCCGGCAGTTCCTCTAACTCTGCAGTTTTAATAGTGAGTTTTATTTCCTTTATTTCTCTTGCATTCATTCATTGGAATTCTTCTGTTCAGGAAGATTTGTCCTCTCCCCTGTTTACTTACTCAATCTTTTTTATATAAAAACCAATGGATTTTACCTGTCCCAGACCAAGAGTCAGCCACTTCTCCAAGGAGTCCTAGTTCCTTCTATTGGAGAGGGGTATTAGAAACCAAAATCTGCATGCTAGATGTGCTCCTTGCCACTGGGGTGTCACTGCGTCTAGACCCTCTCAGGAGACAAAGGCAGGGAATAGATGTATGAATACTATCCCCTCTATACTTCCTCTCCTAGACCAAACATTAGACTCCCCTGAGCCCTCTTCTAGACTAACCTCTGTAAGGAATATTCACCAGAACAAAAAAGAGCAGACACCAACAGTGGAGATGCCATCCCCCTCCTCAGCTCTGTGCTCAGATCTTTTATGTGAGAGCCATCATAGGGAAGATGGGGCTCATAGAGCTGGTAGAAAAGGCCTTCTGGAGGGTGTGTACCCCCAATTTCAGCAGCCCTTGGGGCTTCCTGCTGACCTATTGGTCCACACTCAGCTTTTACCAATTTGTTAGCTCTTCCATCTGAACTCTTCCTACCCATGTGCACCCAGCCCAGGTGAACAGCAATGTGTAATTCCTCTCCTCCAAGCACCAGCTCCTCTTAGATACAATATAATATAATATAAATGTTAAATATAATAAAAGTATTATAATATCCCCTTAGATGTTTCACTTACTACTTCTGCCACCTCTGATGGCTTGAACAACTGTTATGAATTTGAAATAAGTCTAGTTCTTTCTTATTTCCAGGTGGCAGCAATACTCCTTCCAGCTCTCTGCATCCTGGGGTAAAAACCAGATTCAGAATATTTTTACAGCTAATGTTTATTTTACTTCTTAAAGCTTAGTTCGAAAGAGCTAAAAAAAATCTTTACTGGATGTCTTATTGCAATTCACATGAATCTTAAAACTTTTAAAAACTTTTCAAGCTCTCGACATGTAACTCCACAAAATCTCTTTTAGCCAGCATACACACATAATTAAAGAATTTAGAGGGATTATCACTTATACCCAGCAAACATAAACTCCAAACCATCCTTTATTGGTTCCTGCAGCAATTATAACAAGGATCACTTGAAGGGGGACGGAAAGAAAGCTCCCCTTCTGGAATCACAAGGAGCAACTGCTACAGTGTGGAAATGGGAAGTCATTCTATTTTTATTATATTTATTTTATTTTTTGACACTTTAATACTGAGAGCAGTTTTATTTTTAGTTCACTTTTAATTGGTTGTGTAGAAGAAAAGAGTCTGAGTCAGTCCCATGCAGAGATGAAAGAGTTTTTCTGGCCAATAGGATACTAGCTAGAGACTGAACCATGATGAATGGACATGGGTTTAACGAAGGACCAACTCTGCAGTGGGGGCGGCCAGAAAGATTCACCAAGGCAGTTGCCGGGCCTTGAAGGGCTGGGTTCAGAGAGTTGGTATGGGGATGAAGGGGCAAAGACACAGAATCACAGAAGAAAGGGCTCCAGAAAGACCCACCCACGGGTCGAGCATGGGCATGGGGCAGCAAGAGAAGGCTGGGGCCTGGTGGTGGGAGCTCTCCTGTGGGCCAGGGATGGGGGAGTTTGCGCTCTTGGTTCTGAGCAGCAGAGGTGCTTTCTAAAGCTGAATGTGTTGAGCAGAAGGGGTAGAAGCAAGAAAGGCTTATATCAGGGCAGTAGAGGCTAGAAGTGAAGCAACCGGGGTGCTGGCGATGGGTTGAGAGGAGATCTGAGCCACTTGAGGAAGGCAGCACGGAACGACTTGTCTTAGTGCCTGAACACAGAGGACAAGGAAGAAGAGCCCAAGATGGCTCCGGTTCTTAGCCTCGGTCCCACCTTTGCCAGGACGTGGTGCTAATGGAGGGGCAGGTGGCTGAGGCCACAGCTGCAGTGAGGCTGCTTCCGCCAGAGGGAGAACACATGCTCTACCAGCATCAGGCCTGGGTCACCACCCCGCCTCCGCTACCCACGCCCCACGGACTCCAAGCAGGTCACCGCACTCCTCTGCCCTGGGCTCCTCAATTGCAAAACGGGGTATTGACACCAAAGGATATTGTGAAGCCTCAATTAGGAAACTCGTGTCAGATGCTCGACAGGGCGCCTGGCTCATGGTATGCGGTCAGTAACTGAGTCATGATGTTCAAAGCTTGCATTCAGCAAGTGGCTCCTGGAATCTTCTGTGTGCCAAGTGCTCTGCCCAAAAGTGGGGATACAGAAGTGAGAAAGGACATGCCCCTGCAGCCCCCCATCCCCAGAAAACATTAAGTATGAGTGGCAAGATCAGCCTCAGAGCCAGAGACAAAATAAAATGACCCTGCAGTGGGGAGGGAAGGGCTGAAGTAACAAGAAGACCATGCAAGGTCCTGGCTGCTGTTCCATTTCCAGTCCCTCCTAACCTGAGGTTCTGTCCCTGTCCTTAAAGATCCTGGCGTAGGGTACACACCCAGCCCCATCTTTCTTTCCATCCACCTCACAGCATGCCTACCTTCTCCATCAGCCCAGTCCCATGCCTTCTCTCCAAGGACAGAGGTGCTACACATCTCTAGGATCAGGAAGTGGGGTGGCACCAGGCGCTGCCTGGGATGTTAGTGGCCCCCTCCTCTTCCCTGATGAGGACAACCTCAGCCTCAATCCCAACTTGAGCACTAACTCCTGATCCATCCCAGGTCAGAATGAAGGTGACACACCTCAAACCAGAGACCACCGCTGAGTGACCAGGCCACAACCCGTTCTGGTCTGGCTCTGGGTTTTAACACTGCAGTTGCATCCTTCTTCCTAGACAACCCTTCCTACCAGCAGTTCCCTGCCCTGCGTGGATCTCTTCATTCAACACATATCCTGGATCGCGCCCTGGTTAGGTACTGTCCTGCTCATTAGGGTTCAGTGGGACATGATACTGTCCCTCCCTCGATAAGCCCACTGTTTGGGGCAGTCACCGGGGAAGGCACAATGGTAAATGGGTGGTGAAGAGGAGGGATGCTGGGGCACAGTGGAGAGGTTCACAACCCAGCCAACCGGAAACAGGGCCACGCTGAGAAGCCACCTTAAAGGGAGTGACGCATGAGTGGAATCTCCCAGGAGGAGCAGGAGTTGGCCAGGTAAGAGGTTCTGCAGACAAGGCAAGGAGCCCTGGTGAAGAGAGAAGGCGCCATGACCTGCTCATTGTGGCTGAGACTCGCCTGGGACCTGGGCTGATGCCTGAAACGCCAGCTCCATCTAGGACCCCACACCTGCAGCTGCGGCCTGCCACCTGGACCCACTGCCCCCTGGAGCCCGTCACCTCCTGCCAAGAGCTCAGGTGTCCCCTGCTGCCAGACTCCCCAGTGCTTCAGCCACCTGCAGGGCCACCACTGCCAGGCCACCCACGTGCCATGCTGCTGGGGCCATCTTTGGTTCTTTGCCACTGCTCCTCTGGGCACTCTTCCAGCTCCAACAGCAGGCACGTCCCTGCTGCCCAGCCGGGGCTCACTGACTGCACACACTCTGTGGCCCTGGGACCCAGGCATGGCCCCTCTGAGCTCTGACAAGGAGAATAAGGGTTCGCTAGGCTGTGGGGGTCTGGGGGTGTCACCCTTCCTCCAGGATGTCAGCACCGCAGGCCTGCACATCTAAAACTCGAACCCCAAGGCCATCTTCTCTCTGAAATGGCACTGAATTCTTGACCTGGAGGGGTGGGGAACGGCGGGAAGGAGGGCCTGACCGATCCAGGAGCTCCTCCGGGGCTGCTGTCAGGCTGTGGAGACAAGTGCCCGCTGCCTCCCAGCATGGGGACCACAGGCCGCCACGCACCTCTGCCTTCAGCTGAGCAGGGGAGCTTGCAGGGGGCCTTGTAAACAAGCTGGTGACAGCCCCGGCAAGCCCAGCAGGTGTCTGGGGAGACAACAGAGGCAGAGGCAGACCAAAGCTGAACATGTCTTCGTCCACGTGTGTGTGTCAGGCCCAGGCCCTCGTGCACTAGCTGAGGTGTCTGCTCTTGGCAGTCCAGACAGCCCAGCCTAGCCTGCATCACGCAAGGGAACCTCGGTGCCCAAGATGGGAGCTCCAGAACTGGATTTTACCCCAATTTCAATTTTTTTTTTTTTTTGCGGTACCGGGGATTGAACCCAGGGGCATTCTACCTCCGGGCTACACCCTCAGCCCTATTTTTTATTCTTTATTTTGAAACAGGGTCTCACTAAGTTGCAGAGGGCCTCACTAAATAGCTGAGGCTGGCCGTAAACCTGGATCCTCCAGTCTCAGCCTCCCAAGTACTGGGATTACAAGCGTGCGCCACCACGCCCGGCTCCCTAATAGCAATTCTAACTCGATGGGTTGTCTCAGGCAAGTTTCCTCTCTCCTCTGGATTTCAGTGGAGTTAGGGATAGGGTAAGGGTTAGGGTAAACTATGAATTACCCAAAGAAAACCTAGCCTTATTCTATCATTTGGGATACCTATGATTGTTTCCCATTTCATCTCAGCAGCCTTATTCCTTATTCTGGAACCATGCCAACAGATACCCCAAAACAGAAAGCAGTCCTCTCCTCTTTCCAATTCCCACTACACACACAGATACACACACACACACACACACACACACACACACACACATATAATGTAGTATGTATGTGTGTTTGTTTTACAACTCACTTCCCATCTTTCAACCAGACTTAATCTCTGCTGTAGGTCTATAATCCTTTATCAAACCCTACAGAGCCTCAAAAGTCCAAATTTTCCTGGTATGAAAAGGGACCGGAGTCCATGTGATATCTCTTATGTAGCACCCCTAGGCAGCATCCCATCATCAAACACATTAGCAATTCTTCAGCAAAGCGTGTGAATATGAAAATGCACCCAAAACGGGCAGAGGATGACGTCTGGATGGAGCAGCAGGTGCTGCAGCAGGCGAGGGTGGTCCCCGCAGCACAGGGCGGGTCACACTCCTCTTTGGAGCCCTAGAGCCAGGCTTCCGGCCAGTGTGGGTGAGCAGGGATTTTGCAGATGTGACTGATGGCAGTGTGACAGATGAACAGAGCCTGGGTTCCATTAGGTTCCTATCTTTAGGTACCTGCTGCTTGAACATATGCTATAACCCGAGTCTCAGGTCTCCTGTCTGTAGATAGAGGTTATGACACCAACCACAGGGTTTTTAAGATGAAATGAGATTGGACCAACCCTCAGAGTGTATACTGGGCCTTTTCTCTCCATATTCCCAGGACCTTGCAAAGATTTTTGCAAGTAACAGAGTCTCAATAAAGGTTTGTTGACTAAATGAGTGATAGAATGAATTGTTGAGGATGCGCTCAACAATTATTTGGTGGCTCAGCCATCAGCAGCCCCCATGTCTGCCTACACTCCTTGTTTGGCTGTCTGTTCTCCAAGCAACTGTTCCCAGCCCATCACCACCACTGAGCTGACAGCCACAGAACCAGCCACACCGTAGCCACTGGCCTGAGCAGAACTGTCTGTAGGGAGCCTGCCAGGTGGAACGTGTAGAGAATTTCCAGCCACACCGGTATGTCATGAAGATGCAGAGAAGCAGAGCAGGTAAGCTGCAGATTGCTGGCAGGCGCACAGGGTTCTGAAGTGGATACACCTAGTTGTGGATTCCAGCTGTGCCACTGAAGAGCTGTGGTCCTGAGGCAAGAGACTTAACCCTCCAAGGGCCTCTGTGTCCTCGTTTATATGAAAATTACAAAACCTGCCCTTTTTTGCAGGGGTGCACATAATTTACATTCAGAGGGTGGTATTACATATTGCAGACAGTTGATCTGAAGAGCAAGGCGTCATCACCATAATTTGGTTAGTGTCTTTAACATGTACTGCAATTAAAGCACCTGCATTTGTCTTGGGCGTTTTATCAGGTCTCACTTGTGGGACCTGAGTGTCACCCTGAGTGTCACTGTGGGATCTCTGTCACCAGTGATTGACAGATGGCAGATGCCGACTAAGGAACAACTCTGACTTATCTTTTCTTCCATACTTCTTTTCAGAAATGTCCTTTCCTGCTCTCAGAATGTCCAATCCCCACCCATTATTTTTCTCAAGAGCCAAGTAACATGAGGTCTTCCCCATGACAATTTTCTGGTCCCCCAGCTGTCAACACTCTCTCTTCCCTCTATGCCTCCTGTAAGGCTCTGGTCATTTACAATAGTGACGGATGACTTGTCTCATCTCCCTTCTTGAGTATCTGGAGGGCAGAGGCCAGGTGTTACTCATCTTTGCTTCTAATGCTCAGCACAGAGGTTGATACTTCAAATACCCCCAGCAACTAAGCGATCCTGTCAAAGGTGTGAGAGATGAGAAGATTGCTCTATCACATGCTGGAAGAGGCAGTGAAGATGGGCTGTGTGGCATCCTCTTTTCAGTGGGACGTCAATAGGCTAGGACCACACTCATGTGCTTTCCTCAAGTCCTGTGGTGTGCAGACTGAGGTAGAAAGCTCTGGAGACACCAGACCGTGTCCCCAGGACTCCCAGAATGGAATTGATAGGATCTGTTTCCCAATCTTGGACTTCTAATACTGTTTCAGCAGATTGTGTCCAAGAATGCCCATGGTGGAGGCTGGCATGGGTGAGTCTCCCACTTCCTCCTCCCTGGTCATCCTTCCCCCACTCCACAAATGAAAGATGTGCCCCTCCCTCACCTCAAATCTTCCCAGGCTGCCTGGCCTCAGAGCATGGAACAGGAGACTTTACAAGCTCTGCTGTCTAGAAGCTTCCCTGCATCCAGGTACTCTGAACCTCCCTGATCCATCTAAGACACAACTTGCAGTAACATTTACTCTTTATATTTAGTTAATAGGTGCAATAATTCACATTATGTATATTTTGTTCTGATAAATTGCATAGTAAAGTAATCGTAATAGTAATCTAGTACAGAAAACAATGGTAACACTTAAGAGTCTTAATAGAAAGGGGGTGTTAAAATTTGAAATTTTGAATTATGTGCAAATTTCTGATACAGGGATATATGATAAGGTGGCTAACAAAAGACTTTTTAAGTGTAAAAAATAATTTAACATTCTGAAAGGGAAGAGAAATTGAAATTCAAAGTCAAGGAGAAAAAGGAACAATGTAATTGTACAACTATTAAGAATAGTCCATCTGTGTACTGTAATTATTTTAATGAGTGATAGCAGATATAAGTGACTATAGTTTTACATTCCATCACATACATTAAAAGGGATGAAATGTTTTTGTTTTCTGTCAGCTCTTTAAAAGCACAATTACAATGTTTAGATTTCTAATTAAAGAATGAGGTATATTGGTTTCAAAATTATTTTAGGGGTATTCTGTGTTTCTCTTGACCTGTTTTCACATCTCAGTAAACACATGATCTGCCGAAATCTTAACTAGCGATAGAAATACAAGGACAACACTAAACATGAAATAGAAAGTCAAGAAGTAACTACATCGTGCTAAGACAGCAAGGAAGGAACCGTGTTAGCCTCTCTGTGCTGAGCACCTTACATGTGCTCTTTCCAGTCCAAAGTGTCAACAGTGCAAAGGCTGAGAAACCCTAGAATTTATTATCTAACAAAAAAATCCTCAAATTAAAAAAAAAACTTTGGCTGTTGCTTTGAATAAAATATTATCTATTTATACCATAGATTACTGAGCAAGCAGCTATGGGCATTTTCATGGGCTACGCCATATACAGGACGTAGGATTTCAGCTCGTTCTCAAGCCCACCATGACAGTTTAGACCATGTAATGCACACCTCATTCTGATCTAGGTGGTTGTGAAAGGGGGAAAGACAGAGTCCTTGAGGCAGAAATGGCATGAGGAACAGGAAGTGTCTGGGATGATTACCAATATGTAATTTGGGTTCTATTGATTATTATTCTCATGACTAGCCTGTAATCGCCACCTTCCTCTTCTATAAAATATGGCAAATGTCCTCAGATTTGTTTCCATTTCACCCCTGGGCTGACTCTGTGGACCCAACCACAGGCCCACAGACCAAGGGACACACAAACTTGGACCTTGAAGGCCAGCTTCTGCTTTGAGCAGCAGCCACACCCCCTAGTCTCCCTCTGACCTTCTCACTCCTATTCTTTAAAAATTCCTAGTCCCAAGTCCTTGCTTCAAACAGCAGCTTAGCATCTGCTCCTAGCCCATGTGTCTGAGCAATGTTCTAGCTTCCCACACTGGCCTTTGAACCTTCATGTCTCCAAAGCTTTCAGGTTGGTCCCTGTTTTGGCATGCCCCTATTTTTCTGAACCCTAGCCCTTCCAAAATCTGTCACCTGGCTAGATCAAGGCTGATTTCTCTGCTAATTGAGGAACATCCTAATTGAGGAACCTGGATCATTGTAACAAGTTGGATCTGTAGACAATCTGCAAACTCCACCATGCTCCACATACTGTTATCAAGACAACACCCTACTGGCTCTCCTACCCTAGGGCCTGGCTTCTATCTTGTATATAATTGATATCCAGTAAATACTTTGTATTGATGATGAGGCTCAGACATGCAGGGCAGGGCAGGAGGCGAGGAATAAAAATGTCATGCCATTTCTCACAGAGCTCACCCACAGAGAAGAAGGAAAGATGCCCCCAGGAGCAGCAGAGAGCCCTACTTGGAAATGGACCCATGTGCGACAGATGGACATGTCGTCTCCAGAGACTGCCTCGCCTGGAGCCCAGCACAACCTGCAGAGCCCTCCCTAGACC
This sequence comes from Glis glis, assembly GCA_004027185.1. NCBI lineage: Eukaryota > Metazoa > Chordata > Mammalia > Rodentia > Gliridae > Glis > Glis glis. Next base: position 32,538 of record PVJS01009071.1, read on the forward strand.
CTGACCTGATTACACCCCACTGGGGTGTTGAACTTCCGCTTTCTGTGACATGTACCTCCAGAATCACAAGCAGAGGGAGGTGACCAGGACCGGGACAAGTCTAGATTCTGCCTCCCCCGAGCTGAGGACAGACTGAGGAAAGCAGAGACACCAGCCCTAATCAAGAAAGGACTTGGGCTGCCAATGCATTCTGTGACATTCTGGGAGCTCGGAATTAGGATAAAAGTGGAGATTCCAGCTCAACGTAAGGGAGAGCTTGCTGGTAATTAGAGTCCATCCACAGGAAAGTATGTGTTTTTAATCACGAACTAATAATGATAGGGAAAGATGGCAGTTCTGCTAATTAAAAAAATTCACATAGAAGTCTGGTCATCTGATACATGGAACAAATACCACCAACTTGCTGAATGACGTTGAATAAGTCGCCTAATGTCATCAGGACTCTGTTCCATTTTCTATAAAGGAGGATCATTATACCCACAAGCATCAAAATGGAATGAGATCCGTAATCTCACTTTGAAAAGGCATAGCGTGGGACACAGAGGGTGGAGCTTTGTGTCTGAAGTCTCCGCCCCCTTGCCATGTCTGGGGATCCCCCTTCTGGTCTCTGTGGCAACTCTCCCATGCGGTGTCCCCAGGGGCTCAGCGTCAGCACCAGCATCTGTGTGTAAGGGGAATATTCTCTTAGTGAGGGCAGTATAGAGAGAGCTCTTGATTTAATGAACTCTGAGGACTACATCAGGCTGTCTGGAGGAAGATCATATTTTATTGAAACAAGGGAGAGCACAAACACAGGCCTGATGAGCCCTGGGTATTGCTCCTCTGATCCTGGCTGTCAGCAGCAGCAAGCTGAGCACACACAGGCCAGCAGCATCCCTCAGGCTCACCGGGGACCACAGAGCCTTGTGAAGGAGGGAGGCTGGCGAAGGGGTGCGTCCAGCCCATTAGAAGAGGACAGACTTTTAAATCAGAGGGTCCCAGATCCAGAACTTTCTCATGGGTGACTTAAGACTAATAGCATAACCTCTCTGAGCCTCAATGTTCTTGGTTGTAAAGTTAGAGAGATTATCATAATCCTTACCTCAGAGTTTGCTGGGAGAATTCAATGTGTGACTACTGGACACAGCCTTTGTGACAAGAGAGATAAGGGAGACACAGGCCACTCTCCCCAGACTTGCCAGGAAGCAAAACTAGCATAACTGCCAAACACAATACAGGACCCTCAAAGGGAAAGGAAATTCGCAACCTAATTAATGACAATGTAAATGGGTTCAATTATCCTGTGACAAATGTTAAAAAAAATCTCAGTGCTTTCATTTATACAGAAAATAAAAGCAAGGAAAAGCCATAAGTGCTCTCTTCCAAGAGAAGCTGAGAAGCACGGTCCAGGGCTCAGATAAGAGGATGAAGTTATGTCCTGGGAGGTTTAGGAACAGAGAGAGACATACAGCTCACTCCCCTGGTATAAAACAGAAGTTTTTTCCATCTGTGCACACACCTACACACCCATGCACACACTCTCACACACATTTGAACTCACTAGGCCTAAGATATTGACTGAGAGGCATCCGGGGGTGGGGAAAAGAACAAGAGCTTTGGAGCCCAAACTACATACTAGGCTCAAGGGGTTCTTATTAGCTTTATAATTTTAGGCAAGCCACTTGCTCTGATCCTCGTAACAACTAATTTTCAAAACTATCAGGGAGATTAAATCATATATGCAAATTACTTAATTTAATGCGTGACATATAGTGAGTATTCAATAAATGGTAATTAAACATGGTAGCTGTGGTCTGCATTAATACGTGTGACTACATTAAAATGCTATTGCGTATTGGTAGAGATGAGGCCCATTTGGGCTGATATCCCCAAAGTCTCTTGGGTCATGGTAGCTGCAATGTGAACCGACAGTTCCTGTGCCCCAGTCCTGTGCTCCATTTACCTGTTTGGTACTGGGTTCTGCCCCTAAGAGAAATCCATTAAGCAGAAGAAACATCTCAAATAAAACCTGTCATCCCTTCCAGTTCTGTGGGTGGTGACAATCTGGGTGTCAGGAGGAACCATATCAGTATTTGTTTATGGGAACCATTTGTTTGTGAAACTCCTTTTTGAATACATCACCAAAACCCTCAGTTTTTGTACTTCTCCATCTGCGGTTTCAATGGGGGAAGATAACCTACCTTAAAGAAAAGCTTTGGGAATGAGAAGATGGCGGGATAGCGAGAAGCAGTTGTCTCGCCTGCACTCCAAGTCGGAGCTCAGTGGGCAGGAAGACTGCTTCTTGACAAGAAAACAAAGTCAGCTAAAACTCAACAAAACAATGGGAGACAAAGTGCAGCGGAATGCAAGGCAGTGGAAAGAGCGGAGGGCGGTATGGTGATTAAAGCATTTTACCTGGTAAGCTGAGAGCGGAGACAAAGGCGCCATCTTGGCTGAGGCACACCGGCACCGCAGCTCCTGGAATCCTCCAGCAAAGAAACAGCTGATTCTTGTGAAACCAGCGATTATAGTCCACCATCGAAAGCAGTCGACATCGGACCATGATGAAATCCACGTCGAACCAGATCCACAGAACATGGGTGAATGAGATAAAGGGAGGCAGTGTGTTGCTGGCACTCCGAAACTCGGAACTCAGCGGGCGGGAAGACTGCTTCTTAACAAGGAAAGTAGGGCAGGGAGGAGGCTGCGGGGCCGGGGCGGTAGCTGTGTCCCAGCTCGGAGCCCGGGAAGAGGATGGGGAGGAAGGCGCTGCTGTGGCCATGGCCGCAGAGCTCCGGGCATGGGCCGCCACTGAGCCCAGCACAGAAATGGCTCACCACTCCCCAGCACCCTCTCCTGCCTGCACCCTGGTGCTCAGAGGTCTTTGAACCATTTTTAAAAATATATTTGGGCGGGTCCCACGTGACCACCTGGCCTGCAGCCTAAGAGCTGTGTGCAGATGCAGTGGGGCCTGGTGATTAGCCCCAGGCTGGGGCACCCTCAGCTCCAGCAGATGGCGATTGTGGCCAGACTGTGCTCCTGCGGGAGGAGGTGTCCTGGCTCCAGGAAGCAGATAGGAGATGTTGGCCAAGGACCTGGAGGAGTCTCAGGGCAGCAAGGCTGCCAAGGTCCTCTCAGCCATGGAGCTCAAGGTCCAGTTGGCACAGAAGGAGCAGGAGCTGGCCAGAGCCAAAGAGGCCTTACAGGGGAGAGCCGAGATGGTGGGAAAGAGAGAGGCAACATGTCACCGGCGCTCCAAGAGTTGGAGCTTGGTGGGCCGGAAGACTGCTTCTTGACAAGAAAAGCAAGACAGCCAAAACTCAACAAAATAATGAGAGCCAAAGTGCAGAGGACTGTGAGTCAGTGGAAGGAGTGGAGGGAGTTAGGGGGCTCAAAGCATCTCACCTGGTAAGCAGAGAGTTGAGACAAAGGTGCCATCTTGATTGAGCCACTCCAGCACCATGGCCCCCAGAATCCTCCAGCAAAGAAACAGCTGATTCTTGTGAAACCAGCAATTATAGTCCACCATTGAAAGCAGTTGACATCAGACTGTGATGAAGCCCAAGTTGAACAAAATCCACACCTACTATGGTGGCAATTGCAAAGGGTGGGACATGAACCTCAGGCCCCACAAAGAACATAATGCGGAGAGACATGGATGAGGCGGCAAGGCATAGGAGCACCCCAACACCAAGAAAAAGAGTGGGTGAAACATGGCCCCCCTGGAGTAGCCTAGCACTGGCGCAGAACACCACAGCACTGAGGACCTGGATGAACACAGTATGGCCCCCTGGAACAGCTCAGCAACGAAAATGCGGGGCCACACCTGCACCGAAACTCCCAGAGACAAACAGCAAAGAGACAGCAGATCCTTGTGAAACCAGCGACTATAGACCACCATTGAAACTGACCAACTCCAGAACATGATGAAGCCCAAGTCAATACAGACCTATACCTACAACGACGATGGTTTCAATGGGTGGGCCATGAGCCTCTGCCCATGCAATGAGTGCGATGAGGAGAGACAAAGAAGAGGTGACCATACACAGGAGCAGCCCAACTCTGAGAACAGGAGCCAGTAAGCCACGGCCCCCCATGAGCAGCCCAACAACATCCTGGAACACCCCAGAACTGAGGACATATGTAGATGAGACATGGCCCCCTCCCCAATGGCCCAGCACAGAGAACACAGGTGGGTCCCCAGAGACAGAGACCCCTCAGCACTGGGACAAGGGGCGGGCGAGCCCTGGGCCCCACCCCCAGAAAACCCCTCCCCCAGCACAGGGAATGCAGGGTGGGTGAGCCCTCGGCCCCACCCCCAGAGAACCCCTCCCCCAAGCGCTGCGGACACGGGGAGGATGAGCCCCCAGCCCCGCCCCCAGAGACACCCCCCCGGCACTGGGGATGCAGGGTGGGTGAGCCCTCAGCCCCCACCCCCAGGGAACCCCTCACCCTGGCGCTGGGGACGCAGGGCGGGTGAGCCCTTGACCCCGCTCCCAGAGAACCCCTTCCCCCAGCACTGGGGACGCAGGGCAGGTGAGCCCTTGGCCCTGCCTCTGGAGAACCCCTCCCCCCGGCACTGGAGACACAGGGCAGGTGAGCCCTTGGCCCCACCCCTGGAGACCCCCCCCCAGCACTGGGGATGTGGGGCAGGAGAGCCCTGGGCTCTGCCCCCAAAGACCCCCAGCGCTGGGTATGCAGGGTGGGTGAGCCCTGGAGATGCGGGGTGGGTGAGCCCTTGGCCCTGCCCCCAGAGACCCCTCACCCCAGTGCTGGAGATGCGGGGCAGGTGAGCCCTTGGCCCTGCCCCCAGAGAACCCCTCACCCCAGCACTGGTGACATGGGGAGGGGGGAGCCCCTGGCCCCACCCCATAGTACCCCAGTGCTAAGGTTAGGGGAGGATGAGCCACGACCCTGCACAGGAGGGACCACAGACAAAGAGAAAACCTCAAATGAGTAAAGAAGGTGAACTAACTGGGGGAGACTGGAGGGAAGGAGAGGGAAACAAACTGGAGCACAGGATGGACTTACACAAAGATATCAAAGTCAACTACTATGCTGAAAACGGGAAGGAGGGAGGGGGAGGCAGGGGGGTGGGAGTTGGGGAGGGCTAATTGACCGATAGTGCATGTATACGTCAACCACCCTGAAATCCTTCAAGATGTATGTTTGCAATGCACTAATAAAAAAAAATTAAAGAAAAAAGAAAGAAAAGCTTTGCCTCATTGAACCTGCAAAAACACATACAGACCAGGAGAGCAGGGAAGAGGAAGTCCAGAGTCCAGCACGAGGAAAGACAGTAAACATCAGCCCCTCCAAGATGACAGCCAAGACCCCCACGAAGCACCCCACCCCCAGACCTTTGAAAGAACAGCCCCAGCAAGGTGTATCTGCTGGAACTCAGCTGGACCATCTGCAGTTCAGGCAACATACCCATCACCCCACATTGACAGAACAGGTCCTTCTGGAATTCGCTGTAAGAATAAAGATGTGTTGTTGGCCCCCGTTGTTGGCAACTTTTAGCATTTCTCCAAGATTCAGGCTTTATACTCTCACTCAACATTGGATCAGAAAGTATGACTTAACCATTGAGCTTGAAGGTTACCTCTCAGAGTATCATCTATTATCCTGTGTTATCGCTAAACAGAAAATGGACTTGGTCAAGCTGCACAGAGTGATGAGCTGCCTGAGCTACCAATGGGCTATTTATACTGGAGAAAGGATATTTGAAAATCCCATCTCAGTATCTAACCCAGCATGATCCTTTTATATGCAATTATCCCCTAGTTTGGCATGAAATCCAAATAAATGTTTAGGAATGCTCAAACCTCCAGATGAAAGCTGTAATTAATGTATCAGTGAGTTTCTTTTAAAGGGCACACAATCAAAAAGAGGAGCCAGCATATTAGAGCAATTAATGGAAATTATAGAGCGGGTGGAGGACAATGGGTTTGCAGTCTGCTTCCAAACGTTGTCAGGATTTAGACATTGTCAGGTCAAAATCTGTTGTTGCTGAAACCCCAACTCTGATTAACATTCATGGCTTACAAAGGGCATCACACATGCAGGCTAAACTTCGCAAATAGTAAGATACAAAAAGCTAAGGTCCTGCCACACGAACCTTAAAATCTGAACAATATGTAAACTAAAGAGCAGGGGGAAGCTAAGTATTCCACAGAAAACCTGTGATCAAGGGAGAGGCTGTGGCTTAGGCAAGGAGAGCTTTAGGAAGACTGGAAATGGAGATAAGGCCATATAAGCACACACTGGCCCTGCACCTGCCACTGAGCCCTAAACAAGGCATCAAGGTATGGCTTGCTGGGGACATGGCTATTCTCCACAAGCAAACTGCAAAAGCCTGGTCTGTGCTGCAGACTTTTCTATCTGTCTGAGACATTATCAATACTTGACCTACTCTAATGTTGCCCTTTTCCTGGAGCACGGAGAACTTGAGGCAAGTTTTTATATTCTCATCCTTCAGCTCGGTGCCCTGCAGAGAACAGATGACCAGGAAATGTTTATGGAATTGCATGAGATTGAGGACTGACTTCTCACATCTATTCCATTTTTAGGCAAGACCTTCTCTTTGAGTTTCAGGAAATGCATGTGCATCTTCCCCCTGTCCTTTGCCTCATCTCAGGAGCCTTTCTTAACTGCAGTAATCCACAGGGACCTGACCCTCCTCTGAGCTCCAAAGTCACTCGCCATCCCTATCTTTCTTTAGGGATCTCTAGCTAGCCTGTGAGTTCCTAGAAGATGAAGAGAATTCTTTTTCATCTTTGGATCTTTCACAATTTATTTTTTAATATACAAAGTATTATGGACTGAGTTGCATCTCCCCAAGATTCATGTCCTGAAGTCCAAACTCCCAGCATACCTTAGAATGGGATTGTATTAGAAGACAGGGCCTTTACAGAGGATATTAAGATTAAATGAGGTCTTTAAAGTGGGGCCTTACTCCAGTATCACTGGGGTCCTAGGAGTGTGCACACCTAGAGGAAAGGCCAGGTAGGACATTGTGAGGAGGTTGATATTCACAGCCAAGGAGAGAAATCTCAGGAGAAACAAACCTGATCTCTGATTTCTACCCTCCAGAATTGTGAGAAAATAAATTTCGTTTATTCACACCATTCATTCTGTGGTATTTTGTTATGGCAGCTCTAGCAAACTAATACATAAGTTACAAAGTATAAAACCAATGTTCTATGTGTCTATCAGGCCCATTCGTCTATAGTGTTGAAGTCGACTGTGTCCTTATTGATTTTCTTCTTGCATGCTCTATCTATTATTGAAAGTGGGGTCATGAAGACTCCTCTAATCTATGCTCAAAATTAGCAGGAGGAAGGAAATGATAAAGATTAGAGCAGAAACAATAGAAATAGAGAATAGAGGAACAATAAGAAAAATCACATCATTTGCAGGGAAATGGAGAGAACTAGAGAACATCATGCTAAGTGATATTAGTAAGTCAGTAAGAGTAAAAAATCGGATATTCCCCCTAATCTGTGGGAGCTAGATAGAATGGGACTTAGAAGGGACTTAGAAAGGAAGAAGAAGAAATCTTTAGATGGCAAAGAAGGTGACCTAACTGAGGGAGTTGGGAGGGGAGTGGAGGGAAACACACTATAGCACATGATGTACATACACAAACCTATAAGACTCAATCACTATCTGGAGCATGAAAGGGAGGGAAGGGGAAGGGAATAGGGTGGGATTGAAGGGAGGGCTAAATGTGCAATGTGTGCATGTATGATGTTCATACCCTGACATATATCAAAATGTATAATTACAATGCACCAATAAATGAACATAAAAAGTTAAAAAAAAGAAAAATCAATAAAACTAAAAGTTGGTTTTCCAAAAAAGTAAAGTTGGCAAACCCTTAGCTAGTTTAACAAAAGAACAAAAGGGAAGACTTAAATAAAATCAGAAATGAAAGAGATAAATTACAACCACTGCCACGGAAATTAAAAAAGGACCATACAACTACTATGAACAATTTTATGTCTATAAATTGAATAACCTAGAAGAAATGGATAAATTCCTAAAAACATAAAGCCTACCAAGAATGAATCATAAAAAAGAGAAAATACAAACAGAACAATAAAGAATAAGGAGACTGAATCAGTAATTTAAAAACATCTAATAAGGAAAAGTCTAGGACCAGATGGTTTCACTGAGGGATTTCTGTCAACATTGAAAGAAGAATGACTATCAGTCCTTAAAATTGTCCAAAAACTTGAAGAAAGAACACTCCAAACTCATGTTATGAAGCCAGAATTACCAAAAGCAGACAAAGACACTAAGAGAACAAAAAAAGTACAAGCCACACAGATGAAAAATCCTCAGCAATGTACTACAAACCAAATTCAATAGCACAGTAAAAGGATTATACATCATGGTCAAGTGGGATTGATTCCTGGAATGGAAGGATGGTTCAACATAAGCAAATCAATTCATATGATGCAACACATTAGCTGGATAAGTGATAAATATCCATGATATTCTTAATAGCTACAGAGAAAGCATTTGACAAAATCTAATACCTTTATGATAAAAACTCCCAGAAAACCAGGTATAAAAATAATTTTCCTCATCATAATAAAGGTTATATAAGATATGCTGATTGGCTGGAATGTGGTGATCATTTTGCAATGTATATATATATATATATATATTAGAACATGCACACCTGTAATCCCAGTACTTAGGAGGCTGAGACAGAAGGATTACAGGTTTGACACCAGCCTCAGCAACTTAGCAAGGCCCTCAGCAACTTAGCGAGACCCTGTTTCAAAATTTAAAAAAAGAACTGAGGGTGTACCTTGGAGGTAGAACACCTCTGGGTTGAGTCCCCAGTACCACAAAACAAACAACAACAACAAAACTATTAAGCTGTACATCTTAGCATATACAATTTTATGTTAATTATATCTCAAAAAGCTGTTAAATATGCATAAGTAAAATTCATATATGAAAAGCCCAAAGTTAGCATCACACTCATCGAGAAAAACTGAATCCTTTTTCTCTAAGATCGTGAAAAAGGTCAGGATGTTCTGTCTTGCATTTCTATCCACCATAGTTCTTGAGGTCCAAGCCAGAGCAATTAGGCAAGAAAAAGAGGTGTCCAATTAGGACAAGAAAATAAAAAATTATCTGTGTTTACAGATGGAATGATATTATATGCAAAAAATTCTAAACTCCAAAAAAAAACCCTGTTTGAACTACTAAACAAATTCAGTAAAATTGTGGAACAAAAAATCAACATACAAAATCAGTTGTATTTCTATACACTGACAACAAACCATTCAAAAAGAAATTAAGAAAATAATCTCATTTGCAATAGCAATGAGAAGAATGAAATACGAAGGAATAAAGTTAACCTAGAAAGTGAAAGATCTGTACACTGAAAACTACAACACATGAATGAAAGTAATTGAAGAACACGTATACATGAAAAGACATCCATGTTCATGAATTGGAAAATTTAATGTTGTTAAAATGCCCATATTACATAAAGCAACGCACAGATTCAGTGCAATCCCTATCAAAATCTCAATGGCATTTTTTAAAAAAATAAAAATTACCAAAATTCATATGGAACCACAAAAGAACCTGAACAGCCTAAGCTATCTTGAGAAAGAAGAATAAAAGCTGGAGGCCTTATATTTCCTGATTTTAGAATATATTACATTCCAGGTGCTGTGGTGCATGCCTGTAATTCCAGTACTTGGGAAGCTGAGACAGGAGGATCACAGGTTCAAGGCCAGCATACAGTAATTTAGCAAGACCCTGTTTCAAAATGTTTTAAAAAAAAATTAAAAGGGGCTTAGAGTGTAACTCAATGGAGAATTCCCTTGAATTCCATCCCCAATACCCAACACACACACACACACACACAAACATTACAAAACTGCAGTAATTGAGATCGTATGTTATAGTTATGCAGACAGACATAAAATAAACAATGGGACAGAATAGGGAGCCCAGAAATAAGCCCATATATTTATGATAAAACTGATCTTTGACAAGGGTGCCAAAGCCACACTGTGGAAACAGGATAATCTCTTCAACAAATAGTTCTGGTAAAGCTAGATATACACATGCAAAAGAATCAAATTGTTCCCTTATACCATGGACAAAAATCAGCTGAAAACGTAATAAAGATTTACATGTAAGACCCGAAACTATAAAATGCCTAGAAGAAAACAATGGGGGGAACTTTATGACATTGCTCTTGGCAATGATTTCTTGGATATCAGGGAAAGCACAAGCAACAAAAACAAAAACAGGTGAACACAACTATATCCAACTAAAAACATTCTACACAGCCAAGAAAATAATCAACAGAGTTAAAAGGCAAGCTGTGGAATGAGAGAAATATTTGGAGAAATATTTGCAAACCATTTCTATGATAAGGAGTTAATATTCAAAATATATAGAGAACACTTACAACTCAATACAAAAGAACAAATAGCCCAATTTAAAAAAAAAAAAATGGACAAGCCAGGCACGGTGGTGCATACTTGTAATCCCAGTATTTGAAAGTCTGAGATAGGAGGATTGCAGGTTCACAGCCAGCCTCATCAGCTTAGACCCTCAGGAACTTAGTGAGACCTTATTCCAAAATAAAAAAAAAAAAGGGCTGGGGGTGTAGCTTGAATATATAATGCCACTGGGTTCAATCCCCAGTACCAAAAAAAAGTGGGCAAATCCCTTGAATAGACATTTCTCCAAAGACATACAAATAGCCAATAGGTACATGAAAAGATGATCAATATATTTGCTCATATCATGATCACATCAACCAAGAAGTGCGAATCAAAACCACAAGGATGTACCACCTCACATGGATTAGGATGGCTATTACCAATAAAACAGAAGATAACACAAGTGGTGATGATGTGGAGAAATAAGAACTCTTGTCCACTTGTACACTGCTAATGGGACTATAAATTGGTATAGCTGCTATGGGAAACCTTCAGGGAGAGTCCTCAAAAATCAATAATAGACGTATTATTTTCCTGACTCTTGGAAATCCTGGACACAATGTCTCCGTCTGCCCAATGAGAAGAGAATGTGAGGATATACACATTTAGCCTCTTCAGAGATGATATGTCAAAAATCCATGCAGTGGGGTGTTCAGGGCTCCCGAAAATAGCTCCTGGTTACCACACCCAGCAGTGAAGCAGCTCTGGAAATTGTCAAATTGCCCCAGAAGAAATGACGAAAGCCCAATGTTGTTCTCAACACCATCTCCAAGTGATTCCCCACCAGCCTCTTGAGTTGCCCGGATGAGCTTTTCCTCTGAAGCATCTTCAGCCTTCAGGTCACTGAGCTCTGAACCCAGGCTCACCATGGGAACTGCAGGGCTTCACAGGGCTTCAGTCAGACTCAGAAAAAAAAAAAAGTGGATCTGGAAAACAGAAAAAGTGGCAAAGGACACTATCAGACTTTGCACATGTCAAGGAATTAAATTAGTCATGTTGAGAAAGACAGAAAAAATAACTTTTCAGGGCTATTTTTCATCTGTGACAGCATCTTCATAAAATATTGGTGAAAGAGAGCAGACAGACCAGTGTTTGAACTTGTTTGTAAACATGTGCAAAAAAATGAAGGTAGATTAGCATTACGATAGAGCAGGGAGTCCTGCTTGGAGAGGGAGTTGGAGTTCTCTGGTTTCTGTGTGATAGAGCGTGCCTAGACCTTGGCACTAGTTACCCCATATTGCTACCCTGAGCACTCCAAGGCCATAAGCTCCACTAAGAAAAACAGGAACCAGCCGGGCGTGGTGGCACACGCTTGTAATCCCAGTACTTTGGGAGGCGGAGACCGGAGGATCCGGGTTCGCGGCCAGCCTCAGCTCTCTCGCTGTCTGTCTGTCTGTCTGTCTCTCTCTCTCTTTCTCTCTCTCTCTCTCTCTCTCTCTCTCCTCTTAGTGAGGCCCTCCGCAACTTCGTGAGACCTGGTTTCAAAATAAAGTATAAAAAATAGGGCCGGGGGTGTAGCGCGGAGGTAGAACTCCCCTGCGTTCAATCCCCGGTACCGCAAAAAAAAAAAAAAAAGAAAAAGAAAAACAGGAACCAGGATGTTTGGCTTAAGACAAGGTCGCCATGAACTTTGCTAATGCCACATAATGCTTAACCTTGGCTTCTATATTCCCACTTTGCTTATGCAGATGTAGAAAATTCAAGCGATGTCAAATGTAAGGTAAACATATATTGTTTGGTCTCAAATGGTATGTTTTCCATCATTCTAAAATTATGTGAACTTGAACTTTTGACTTTAAGAAGTGTGGTTTCTTTCTATTTAAGCAGCCTTCAACAGGGGCTTGGGACTGCACTTCTTTGTGTAGTCCTGGCCGGTCGGAATAAAGACCTCTCAATTAGACCCTGGAGTCTGGTGTGTCGCTGTGGGTTACCTCGCAACACCTGACCCAGACATACCTTCTCAGAGCCCTTTTAGGGACTTGATGAGGCAAAGTACTCCTGAGCCAGGTGTGTTAATTCACATGCACAAGTGGAGCCCAACTTTCTCCTGATTTGCTATCTCCCATGGACCTCCTTGCAGTTCTTTCTGTAAATGTTGCCATCTTAAGGAAAGCAAAAGACCAGGAAGAATGGCTCTATGATGTCTCTCTGGTCCCTCACCTCTATCCCCCAACAGGCACACCTGTTTTCTCAGATGCCCCTAATCTGGCCTTGAGCATGGGCCACAGCTCTTTCTGAGCACACAGGATCCATCCTGGCCCCTTTGGTAACAAAAGTAAAACTCAAAATACATCTGCATTGAGGCTATAGGGCTCCACAGCTGCTGCCTCTGCTGTTGAGACTTGCTGCTGTTTCCAGTAAAAACTGAAGTTAACTTGAGTATTGGTGGCTCCCCTATATCAGAGCAGCTCACCAGAGCAGAAGCACGCCATGGCTCCCCAGGGCTTCTGATTCTAGGCCCATTAATCTTGGCCAGGCCACAGGCCAGTCAAGTTTCCTACTACATGGCTAACTGCTCTCCCCTAGGACCACCAATTTCCCTTCCATGGAGAACTCTATCCCCTCTGACACTAGGGTACATCCTTGTCCTTAGTGCCCCCACACAACTGCCACAACAGCATCATTAGGACATTTGGCAAAGCATGCACTTGACCATGTTATTACAACACTTATTTGAAAGACCAAAATGTAAAACAGATAAAAGCTAAGCTTCTTTGGGAAAAGAAAGGGGGGTGTGCCCTCTTTCCTGGCCCCTTTATCTCATGACAGCTACTACAGAATCCCGACATGCTCAATAGAAGCCATGGATCCAAGATCAAATGTTTCACTTTCCAGATGGAGAAACTGAGACCCAGAGGAGAAAAGGACAACCCAAGAGCAACACAGTGGGTCAGCAACAACGTTTGTGTAGCAGTTAGCATTCTCCAAAGTTTCCCATTGCAATATAACTGCACCCCACAAATAGCATAGTTACCCCACCACTGAGAAGAAGGGTCTATGTTCCCTCTCAGGGAAACAGAAACTTTCGCTCCTAGTAAAACCAACTCTTGAAACCAGTGATTCTTAACAAGGAACAATAGCCCCCTTCCTCAGGGGACATTTAGAAATGTCTGGTGACAATTTGTCTTCCACTGGCATTTAATGGGAAGAGGTCAGGGACACTGCCACACACCCTACAGTGCACAAGGCAGCCCCCACAACAAAGAATTATCCAGCCCCAAACATCAATAGTGCCAAAGTTGAGAAGCCCTGCTTTAAACCATAGCAGATTATGAGAAAAACCCAAAGCAGAAAGAAGAATAAAGAGAGGACACGAGTTTCTCCTGAATCTCATGTTAAAGGGACTCACTTTTTTCCCAAACAACATACTAGCATCTTTCATCTTCTGGTTTCTGAGGGTAAGAACAATACATCTCCACAGTGTCTTTGATAGAGGGAGGTAAGGATTTGAGCAGCAAGGATGCAATGAAAACATTATCAAGGAAAGAGTGAAGTGGATTGATTAAGTCATTATCCTTGAAGAGTATGTGGAGTAAATAAACATGCAAACTAGGAGGGAATACTTGCCTATTTTTTCTGCCTACTTGCTCAGGATGGCTCTCTAGAAGGGAACTTTCTTTCAAACCTGCTTTTTTATTTGTTTCAAGAATCTGGAGCTATTTTCTCATTTCTTTTCAAAAATTGTATTAGATGAAACCCTTCTAGTAGCATATGAGAGTATGTGCCCTATGGCTCTCGCCAATATTTTTACATTATCTTTAATAGTTGCTAATTTATCAGGTTAAAATATACTCACCTACTTGTTTTATTTGACTTTAATGAGGTTACACTTTCTTATTTGCTTACTGGCCATTTAGATTTCTTCTTCAGTGAATTTCCTGTTCAAGTCTTCTGGTTGTTGCTCATTGGAGTGTTAGAGTGAGCACTTTTAGATATATTAAGTGTATGAATCCTTTTTCGTATTTCTGTAAATATGTTTCTTGTTTATCATTTGAATTTTATAATGCTTTTGTAATATTGAAGATTTTAAATAATTTTTATCTCATCAAATTCATTTAACGCTGCAATTTCTCTAATAGAGAGTCTCTTTAAATAATCAGATAAATGTTTTCCTGTTTTGACCTTGGTTTGGTATTTAGAATCTTATAAATATGTACTTACATAAGCATTTAAACAGTCTAAATACAATGTGGTAAGGGAAATGATAAATATACTGCTTAATGAGTAACCATGGAAAATTGAAAATATTATATTAATATTTCTCCTTTGTGAATAAGTATGTCTTCCTATTTTATGTGTGACTATGTTCTTGGTAGACCTTTTTAATTAAAGGGCAATTATCAACATCTAAGACATACAAAAAAAGTATAAAGAATAATATATTAAATTCTCCTGTATCTTAGCCTTAGGAAATAAACCAAGCCCAGTAGGGTGAGGGCAACTGGTCTACCCCTTAGCTGTGTTGCCTCCCAGCCAACTGCAAGGAACCATGACCCTGAGTTCCTGTCTATCATTCCATGCAGTTATCTTTACTTATACTACTTAAATAAATATTACTGAGCCAAGTATGATGGCACACACTTGTAATCCTAGTACCTGGGAGGCTGACAGGAATATCACAGGTTTGAGGCCAGCTTCAGCAACTTAGCAAAACCCTGAGCAACTTATTGAGACCCCCACGAAGTGCTGCATGCATGTATGTTACTATCACTATCAACTGCATTATGATGTGAGACTATAATGCACCAATAAAATTTTAAAAAATAAAGATTATACATGAGAATTTCTGATCATTGCCATAGAGAATATTGAGAACAAAAATTCGATCTTTTAATATGCATGACTATAAATAAAAATAAGTGAAATAAATATTGCCCTGTATATATAACAAAAATGAAAAAGGGCTGGGGGTGTAGCTAAGAAATAGAATGCTCCTGGGTTCATCCCTAGAAACACACACACACACACACACACACACACACACACACTACTAAGCAAAATATACTTTTTCATGTTATACATATGTATACATACATATAACTGTCTTCCTCTGTAACTTACTCTTTTTTCTTAATATTGTGCTTGGGAGAGTCCTCCATTTTGATGCAGATAACACCAGAACATTCTTTTTCACAAATGTATTTTATGTGTTTCAATATCTCATCTTGCTAATAGGCATTCAGGCTTTGATTTTAATTTTTAGCTTTATACACTATGCAGCTCTTAATATTGTACATATTTCCCCCAATAATTTGCAAATATTAGTCAAAATTTCAACAGGAAAATTTTTATAACTAGACATAATGATTTTGCGCATTTATTAAAAGCACTTGAAAAAAATTTCAGGAAAATAATCTCTTGTGAATAATAGGGAACACTAAATATTAAAAAGTATGTTGTAAAATTACAATCATTGAAGCAACTTGGTATTTGTTCAGGAATAGTCAGAGCAATAGGAGAACTTAAAGAGTTCAAGAATAAATCCAAGTCCATATGAAAACATGTGTAATGTTAAAGAAGGCATTTTAGGCCGGGTGCGGTGGCACATGCTGTAATCCCAGTACTTGGGAGGCTGAGACAGGAGGATCGCAGGTTCACAGCCAGCCTCAGCAATGTAGCGAGACTCTTGGCAACCTAGCAAGACCCTGTTTCAAAACAAAAAATAAAAAGGGCTGGTGGTGCATCTTGGAGGTAGAACACCCCTGGGTTAAATCCCTAGTAAAAGAAAGATAGGAAGAAAAGAAAGGAAGGAAAGAAGGAAGGGAGGGAGGGAAGATTTTAAATCAATGATAAA
Source organism: Glis glis (assembly GCA_004027185.1). Taxonomy (NCBI): domain Eukaryota; kingdom Metazoa; phylum Chordata; class Mammalia; order Rodentia; family Gliridae; genus Glis; species Glis glis. Next base: position 48,801 of record PVJS01009071.1, read on the forward strand.
AAGATGATTTAAGCAAGTATTGTGATGTTTAATCATTTGATAAAATTAACCTGGATTCCTATCACATTCCTATATAAAAATTAATTGCAACAAGAAACCAAGTAACAGATTTCTAGCACTGCACACAGACAAAATTAAAATGGTTAGTGAACATATAAAGATGTTCAATTGAGCCGGGCATGGTGACACATGCATGTAATCCCAGCTATTGGAGATATGGCACAAGAAGATTGCAAGTTCAAGGCTAGCCTTAACGACTAGTGAGATCCTGTCTCAAAAAATAAAAGATACTGAGAGTGCAATTCAGTTGTAGTGCATTCCTGGGTTCAATACCCAGTACCAGAAAAAAAGAAGGAAGGAAGGGAGGGAAGGAGAGAGGGAGGGAAGAAGGCAGGCAAGCAGACAGGAAATATACTCTTTTTTACCCATCAGAATGCAGAGATTTGAAGCATACCAATATCCAGCATAGGCTGAAGGAATATGGAGAAGTCCCTGATGGTCAAAGTTTGGGTAAATTGATGGAATCTATCTACCTTAAAAGGCACATACTCTTCAAATTAGTAATTATACTTTATAAGGATTTAATTTTATTGATAAACTGGTACAACTACATTAAAATGTACCTACAAAAATGCTTATTGTGAGCCGGGCGTGGTGGCGCATGCTTGTAATCCCAGTACTTTGGGAGGCGGAGACCGGAGGATCCGGGTTCGCGGCCAGCCTCAGCTCTCTCTCTCTCTCTCACTCTCTCTCTCTCTCTCTCTCTCCCTGTCTCTCTCTCTCTCTACTTAGTGAGGCCCTCCGCAACTTCATGAGACCCGGTTTCAAAATAAAGTATAAAAAATAGGGCCGGGGGTGTAGCGCGGAGGTAGAACGCCCCTGTGTTCAATCCCCGGTACCACAAAAAAAAAAAAAATGCTTATTGTGCAATTGTTGGTAATAGCAAAAAACACTGAACTGATCTAAATGTTTGTAGATAGGCAACTAGATAACCAATTCATGGCAGAGCTATGCCAACTGTATTCAGTTAATACTATGGTACATTTTTTAAGTAAAAATGCAGTTGCTACTCAACTTAGGATGGGATTACATCTGAATTGACCCACCCTAAATTGAAAATATTGTAAATCAAAAATGCATTTAATGCCTCTAACCTACCAAACATCATTAGCCTACAGTTTGACAAAATCATCTAACACTAAGCCTACTTTATAGCAAAATGCTGAATACCTCATGTAATCTACTGAATACCTAGATCCAAAAAATGCACAGAGCATTGGCTGTTTTCTCTTGTGGCTAGGACTGAGTGGAAACGGTGGCTCCCTGCCACCTCCCAGGATCATGAGATAGGATCCTGCCGCAGGGAAAGATCAAAATTCGAAACTGGAAGTGCAGTTCTTACCGACTTCACATTGCTTTTGCATCAGCCTGAAGTAGAAAAACCAGTAACAGACCATCTTTATGTTGGGGCCTGTCTGTATATCCATAATAAATTATTAAATAAAAACATCAGACATGGTGGTGCACACCTGTCATCCCAATACTTGGGAGGAGGATCACAGGTTCCAGGCCAGTGCACAGAAACTTAGACCCCATTTCAAAAATAAAAAAGGGCTGGGATCGTAGTTGGTTCATTCTCTAATACCAAAAAATAAACAAATAAATGAAATTAAAAAAATAAATAATAAAAAGATCTGGGGTGTAGCTCAGAGGTAGAATGCCCCTGGGTTCAATCTCTAATGCCAAATGAATAAATAAATAAATGGGCTGTGGGCATAGCTCAGTGGTAGAACGTCCAATCCCCAGTACCTAAAAATAAAATGAAATAAAATAAAGCTGCAGAACAACACATGCTCTGGAAGTATGTTCTTCACTCTTCTGTACCTACCCCTCCTGTGCCCCCCACTCTGGCTTCCTGTTGGCATCAGCCACTGGGGCACCCCAGAATCACACCAGAAGGAGTGGAGAAGACTGGTCCAAGCACTTATTCCTGGGGCACTCTGATGGCCAGGTGGCGTCAGGCCATCCATGTGCCCCTAACGAACAAGCAGCATCATGCTCTACACGGTCTTTTCCTTCCCATTTCAGTAGCTATTCCACACACACGCATACCGGCCATTCCTCGGACTTGGGGATGCTAACAGCTCTGGGCCTCTGGCCCGAGTTTTCTGCTCTATCTTTTGTGAGTTCTACAATAGAAACCCACATCTTTCTAGCTAATTATTTGTTAATTAACTGCACTCTATTCAAATTATCCTAATTTGAGTATGCCATTTATTTCCTACTGAGACCCTGAGATACTACATATAAAATGATGACATTTATGTACTCCCCCCCACTCATACACACACACACACACACACACACACACACACACACACACATACACACACACATACACACACACAAAATACCTGGAAAGGCAGGCAGTAAACTGTGACTAGTCATTACCTCTGGGGGATGGAGTTGGTTGGTAAAATTTTGAAATACGGAATATTTTACATTTTGCTTTGTGTGAATTGGTGCTAACTGGGCTTTTTCCAA
>PVJS01009072.1:0-51345 GCA_004027185.1 Glis glis
TCCCCTTTTTCTTCCTTCTTCTTCTACTTTTGAACCCAGGGGCATTCTACCTCCAAGCTACACTCCTAGCCCTTTTTAATTTTCAAACAGTGTCTCGCTAGGTTGCTGAGGGTCTCACTAAGTTGCTGAAGCTGACCTCATACCTGTGATCCTCCTGTTTCAGCCTCCCAAGTACTGGGATTACAGATGTGTGCCACTATGCCCAGCCTGTGCAGTGATTTGGGGGATGCGGCTAAGTAGGGAAACTCTGCTTTTTATGCTTTCTGGTCCTCGAAATCTGTGTATGATTATTCCTCCTTTCCTTCTTAGCAAGCATCCAAACATAGACAGCTTAGACAATGAAATGAATAGGAAAAAAACAAAACTTTGGAATCAAATGGATTTAGAGTCAAATCCTTATTCCATTACCTATGCAACTGAGCAAAAGTAGCTTGACCTCTCTGAGCTGCTGTTTTTTTGGTTTTTTTTTTTTACCTATAACATGAGGGTATATATTGCTACCAATCATGGTGAGCACTCAATGTTTTGACATGTGTAAAGTGCCTACTGTGTTAAACTTTAGTTTCTTCCCTTCCCTATAGAGAGCATTTTGGGGTCTCTGCTCTAAAATCCCATGATAGCAGCTTCTTTAGAAAGCTAAAGTTGCAGGTGTTAGGTGTTGAAGGATGGATACTCTGGAAGCAGGAGCTCAGAAGTTTGGGGTGCAAGGTGTTATTTGGGGATCGACAGCTATTAAAAGGAAGGAGAGAAAGCAGGATTGGGCAGAAGGAGAAGTCAAACTGCCCTGCAGGACGACAAAGTGGGAAACTCTGGAGAGATTTGTCCTACTTCAGCCCCAGCGGCCAGACCTTCATAGCCCACCTGGCTCAGCTGGATTTGGGCCGCCCCTGCCAGGGCCCTGCGGAGCCACTCTGCACTAATGCAGACCTAAAGGAGCCGACAGCTAAGGCAGCGCATCTCCGTGTTCACCACCACAGACATTTTACTTTACAAAGAATCCTGTCCATTTCCATTTACCTTAGCAAGTGCACATTAAATGTGTATTTCCTCCCTTCACAGCTGATGAATCATTTAACAGTGTTTTCGAAGCCGGGAATGCCTTCATTTGCTCTTTCATATTTATTAAGTGTCATTTTGGGTAGCGGTGGTCTTTACTGAGTAGAATTGGTTGAGTGTAAATCATTCTTAAACCATTGAGCTAACCATCAGTTTAATCGATCCATATATGCAGCTCGTAGAAAAAAGCCTATTATGTTTAAAGACTGAAACTTTGAGCCCAGTGTCATGGCACATGCCTGTAATCCCAGTATGTGGGAGGCTGAGACAGGCAGATCCCAGGTTCTAGGCCAGCACCCAGTAACTTAGTGAGATCCTGTTTCAAAATAAAAAGGGAAGGGGATATAGCTCAGTAGTAGAGCATCCCTGGGTTCAATCCCCAGTACCACACACACAAAAAAAGATTGAAACTTTACACTTCTCCCTACTTGGAAGCAATTACATTCAACACAGGTCAGTCGAGTACCCAGTCATTGGGGGACAAAGGGCTGTTTGCTGGTGTCAGGCATTCTAAAAAATGCATTAACTCTTTTAAAATGCTACGGATGCTTTTAGTAAAAAATTTAACCCTAATGTTCTAAAATTATATCTGTATCCAGCTCTCTGCTGCATAAAGGTCTTCTTTAATTTAGAACAGTTCACTTGCTTGGCAGCATTTGATCCAATAATTTTTGCCCAGAGCAGGTAAAGTGTAGTCAAACATCATTAGCGAGCTTACTCATTAGACTTTTTCCCCCAAAGTTCAGAAACCACAGTAGGGAGGGAGAGAAGGAAGTCGGATGTTGGTTTGTTAGCTTTCCATAAAAGTTATTTGTTAAATTTGTCTTAAAAATAGTAAATCATCAATGAATGATCGTGTAGTTAATCCCCTTCCCCAAGCCTGATTGTGACGCAGAACCACACTTGCCAGGTGTGTGGGCAAACTGCACTGGGTTTTCTTTTCTGAGCTTGGCCTTCTTCGTTCCCTGTATCATTTGTTCCCCTTTTCTTCCCCGGTTTCTGTGGCCTCTTAGAGGTGGAGTCCTCTATCTAACCCTGGCAACAGGCAGTGAAACTCTTTCCACATTCTCTTCTTACATCCTCACTGTGCGTGGGAGCCCTGGGTTGTTCTACAATGGTCTCAGTTGAACAGACAGCTCTACCATTGTCAAAAGCACATCCAGCTTCTAGGCATCCGAGCTGAGTTACCATCCCGTTCCCTTCCCTCCTGGCAGAGGCGGGGTTCCTGGATGATGTGGTCTATGACAGCACAGCCCTGGGTCCTGGCTATGATCGCCCCTTCCAGTTTGACCCCAGCGTGCGGGAGCCAAAGACCATCCAGCTGTACAAACACCTGAACCTCAAGAGCTGCGTGTGGACCTTTGACGCATATTATGACATGACCGAGCTCATCGATGTCTGTGGGGGCTCCGTAACTGCCGACTTCCAGGTGGGTGCTCTGGGCGCTCCCGAGGGCTGCGTGCACGTGGGTACTGTGCCCAACACAGTTAGCATTTTGCATGGAGAACTGGGCCAACCAACTAAAGAAGTCTTCTTTATTTTTTATTTATTTTTTTATTTTTTTGCGGTACCAGGGATTGAACCCAGGGGCGTTCTACCTCCGCGCTACACCCCCGGCCCTATTTTTTTATACTTTATTTTGAAACTGGGTCTCACGAAGTTGCGGAGGGCCTCACTAGGTAGAGAGAGAGAGAGAGAGAGAGAGATAGAGAGACAGGGAGAGAGAGAGAGAGAGAGAGAGAGCTGAGGCTGGCCGCGAACCCGGATCCTCCGGTCTCCGCCTCCCAAAGTACTGGGATTACAAACGTGCGCCACCATGCCCGGCCAAGAAGTCTTCTTTATAAGTTACCCCAGAAAAATTTTGGCAGCCTGTGGCTAGAGAGAGCACCCCCACCCCAATGTCCTCTGAGTCAAAATAGTGTGGAAAAATTACTGTCTGGCACAGTCACTTATACAAAAATCTAATGTTTACTTCCCTGTGTAGATGTGTTTTTCCTTCTGTGTATATTTTGGGAAGCTGAAAAAAAATTACATTTTCTGATAGGGTTTTTACTACATAGATGTATTCTCTTCCCCACGTGGGGAATGAGCCTGGTTGGCAGGTGCACACCCTGTCTCTCAGAAGAAAAGAGCAGCACTGTTGTCCTAGGCACTGAGGAGAGATAACTGCTTAAAGTCCTTTGATTTCGTATCTATTCAATCCAAACCGACCCTCCCTGGGGGATGGAGATATACACACCTACATATCTGTATATGTAAAACCATTAAACATTAGTGATAAAAGAACATTTTATAGCAAGAAGTCCTAGGAAGACAGTGGTGAGACGAGGCTCATCCATCCTCATAGGAAAATAAATTCTAAAACAGGTTCCATCCCATTTTGAGCATTTATCTCAATGAGCCAAAAATTAGATATTTGTTCTTCCTTTCAAATCAGGTTTAACCTCACTGAAGGAGAGAACCTGTAGAGGGGCCTAATCACTTTGGGAAAGTGTCTTTGATTAAAATGTGTTTCTCTTTGCGACACCTCTGTTTGGTTTCTCGTTTGGCATACGCTACTGCCCTCTACTGAACAGGCTTTTCAGGCAGTCGTAGTTTTACTTCTGTTTCTGCAGTTGCATAACCTACAGTCAATGGAAAATGCAAAACAAAGTGATTTTTTCCTCTCTTCATCCCTCAAAAAATAGTATTCTCTTTTCTTCATGGTTTGCATTAATTACATGTTTGGATTTTTTGTTCAAAATATTCTTTTAAAAATCCCGAAGACAAAGATTTTTATTATGTATGTTCCACTTTTTAAACTAACACAGAAAAGATATATACACAGAAGTATTTCATTGTTGCCTGTTTTTAAAATAATATTTGAAACGGCTGATATGTCATAGAAAAATATAGAACCTAGCGCCATCCCTAGTTCATATCTTTCTCTATCAGATATCAGCAGAATTAGATGAGATATAACCACTCTGAGCCTCATTTGAAGTTGTGACTAACAATGTCAACATGGGAAGGGGCCCGGCACAGTGTCTGGCATAAGATAGGGATAAATATTTGTCAGGGTTTTTTTTTCTTGTTAAAGATTAGGAAGTAGTATCATGAGGACTAAAGGAGAATAAGGGAAAATTCATTTTGCTAGTCACCTAGAGGATCATTAAGGTTCTCATATGAACAATTGTGAGATTGGGGAAGGCGCATTTAGCAAAGCCTGTGTATTAATGGGCAGACGTAGCGCGAGATCCAAATAAAATCTGGAAATTTTCTAAAGAAAACAGAATAAGGAATGACAAGGGGGATGTTTAAATGAATATAGAATTCGTAGAGTCTTTTGAAAAAAATGGCATCAAATTTTAAATCACTGACAACTTTGAATATAAAAAACACTTTAGAAAAACTAGTGTTTCTGTGTTAATATTGGTAACGCATTTGGTTCTTTTCCTTAATTACCAATAGAAACACTTTATATTGTATTTTTAAACCAAAGGAAATTATAAGCCCCATAATATATTATAGTATTTGACCAATGACAAAATAAAATTATTTCAAACTAACTCAGCTTTTCATTGTAAAAAGAAATATATATTTATGGAGGGAAATATCAAAAATTTAATGAATAAATCAACTCCCCTACTCAGACATACACACAATTAACTTTACGAAATCTTCTTCTAGTATTTTGTGATGTATCAATTTTTGTTCATCTCATAGTAAAATAAATACTATTGGGCCAAATTAATAACAGTAATGGGAATCCCTTCAGAAAGAAGTGTTCTCTTAGAAGTGTGATGCGCTGCCTTTTCAAAATGATTTCTGAAGCATTGTACAAGATAGGTAATTATGGAAGTACACACAGCTCTGAGGTGTTGGTAACCTTCCCAGGTGTGATTTCCAGGCCTTTGTTCTTGGAGGAGAAGGTACCAGTCCTCGTTTAACATCCCGAGTCTGGCACATGTCATCCCAGGCCTTCAGACATGGGCTCTTCCCCATCATGGTTGGGCCAGGCTCTCCTCCAGGTCGCTGCAGAGCTGTCAGCAGACGGAGCATGCACTGAGAGGCAGATCCCAGAGCCACCAGGTTGTCCCTGGGGAATGACTGTGATACTCTAAATTTTCAGCTAAGGCTCTCGCAACTGAGTGGGGGTAAAGCTAATTCTCACTCTTCAGAGGTGTTTTGGTTCAGCTCTCACCTCCTCAGAAAAGCCTTTGCACATCACCCTATCAAAAGAAGCATCCTGACCACTTTCCACCCTCTTACTTTATTTTATTTAAAAATAAAGCCCAGTCATGGGCACTTGATTATTAATTATTGAATGAGTGAGAGACTAAATGAGTGAGTAAAAATTGAACTGAGAAGTGATGGCCGTATGTCTACCCTTTCACATCCAAGGAAGGAAATAAGCCTCTCTGCCCACTTTCTCGTTGGCAGGTGAGAGATTCTGCTCAGTCCTTCCTGACCGTGCACGTGCCTCTCTACGTGTCCTATATCTATGTGACAGCCCCCAGGGGCTGGGCCTCCTTGGAGCACCACACGGAGATGGAGTTCTCCTTCTTCTATGACACGGTTCTCTGGAGAACAGGTATGCCCATGGGCACCTTGACTGCTCCTATGTCACCCTCAATCAAGATTAAATAAGTAGTGATTTTTAACCGCAGCTGCATTCCTGTCATCCTGCAGAAAGTCAAAGGAGGGCCACCTCAAGTCTGGAAAGTGAAGATTGGTGGTTCCTGAGAAAGAACAACGTCCATATCTGCTGATGCTGGAAGGCAGATAGCCAAGGGTCTAGAGTAGAGGATGGCAGGTGACAGCAAGGCTGCCCGTTAGGGATTTGGGGAGTGTGGACTTCTGGAGTGTGATCACGCTCAGCTTCTCCTGGTTAAAAATGGTGTGGCTCATCATGTTTAAGAAGCAAACGGAGCAGGGCGCAGTGGCGCTGTCTGTAATTCCAGTATTTGGGAGGCTGAGGAGGAGGATTACAGGTTCGAGGCCAGTAGCACACAGTGAGACTCTGTTTCAAAATAAAATAAAATAGTGCTGGGGATGTAGCTGAGAGATAGAAGAATGCCTCTGGGTTCAATCCCCAGTACCAGCAAAAGGATCTTATGCATGGAAATGAAAAAATATGCTTGATCGCTATGTCAAGTGGCCCACTTTATTCATTTGGCATAGTTGGCTCTTTTGTTGATTCTCAAAAGTAGAGATTTTAAAAATACTGAATTTTTAAGATAATCTTCTCCTCGGCCTTGTCCCTGTTCCTGCCCCCTTCCAGAGAAGCTTCCAAGGGCTGGACCTGAGGCAGCCTCTTAGGAGGAACACACACCCTAGTCCCACTCAGTATCTCCCCACCCACCTCCTCCCACTGCTACCAAGAAAACATCCCCTAAAACTCCCAGGGTCTCTCTACCACACGTTCATTTGGGCTTTGTTGTTTTTATTGTTCTTTTGTTTGCTCATTTCTTCTCATTTCTTGAGTCCTATACTTCAACATGACCCCAAACCCACTTCTCCTTACTTCCACTTCTCCCACTCCCCATCTCTCCGTCTCCAGGGGTGATAACACTTTATCTGAGGCAGAGATGCTAAAGGACTTTAGGAGTTTTCTTTAGAGAGGGCTTCATCTTTAATAACTGAAAGTATATCCTTGATTCTAATAAATGATTTAAGCTCAAATCATTTATTTGCTTTATATTTCTCATGGGAAAAAAGTTTTCCCACCTGGGTCAGCTAATTTCTTGAACGTTGATTTTGTTTTGTTTATTTTTCTCCTCCATTGGTAACCTTGTATTTTTGGTCATTATGAACCCATTGGGCATCACAGCTGCCACTGGCTTTATTAAAGCCACAGCTTACTTATGTCCTGCCTAGACAGCTGGCCTTTAATTCTCCATTGGTTTGAATACTAAATGTAGCCATCAGGACTTAGGAATTTATTAAGCCCTGAAAGGAATAGAAAATACAGTATGAAGTAGATGCACTGCAACCACATCTTGGTGTCAAGTTTGATGGTAAGAAGTTTTAGATCCATTGTTTGCTGAGCTACAGGCTGAACCCTGCATGTGGACTAAGTGGTACCTACATGTATGAAGAGTCTATGTCCAGAGTAGTGGAATTATAAAAAAAAAAGTACCAAGTGGAATGAGCTGTCAGACTATTTTAATTGGCAGATGTCTCTATACAGTCTATGCTCATGTGACTATATAAGTTTTCTCTTAAGTCACATTCAAATAAATGTGCAGCTCTACTTAGAGATGTCCCTGGGATAACTTCAAAGTAAGTTACTGTCTGGGAGGTCTTCTCCATGCCCTAACTTGGATGTGTTGTATAATTGCCTGCCCAGGAATTCAGACAGACAGCGTGCTCTCTGCAAGGCTTCAGATAATAAGAATCTATATTCGAGAGGATGGCCGTCTCGTCATTGAATTCAAGACCCATGCCAAATTCAGAGGTAATATCAGTGTGGCTTTTTAAACCAATTTTTTTATTAAGAAACAATGTGTACAAAAAGAAAAGTTGAAAAAAATAGAGCAATGAAAAAGTCAACGGTTGTTAACATTTTGTTATACATGCATGAAAATACACACACATGAATACTCCCTTTTTGTCACACCATTTAAAGACAAGTTGCTATCTTCATGTCAGGTGTGTTAATCAGTTTTTCATTGCTTTGACAAAATACCTGACAAGAGCAACTTAGAGGAGGAGAGATTTATTTTTGGTTCAAGTTTTCAGAGGTTCAGTTTATGGTCTGCCGACTCCAAGGCAGAAACATCATTGCAGAAAGACATGTCGGAAGAAAGCTGCTCAAGCTGCTCAGCTCATGGCAGCCAGGAAGCAGAGAGAGAGAGAGAGAGAGAGAGAAGAGGGGGAAGGGAAGAGAGAGAGGAGGAATATGAATAAATAAGTCAGGTACAGGAAGAGGTCAGGGACAGATATATCCCCAAGGCCACACCCCCAGTGACTTACTTCCTCTGGTCATGTCCCAACTGCCCCTCTCATCACTTCCCAGTGAGTCCATTCAAATTATTAAACCATTAAATGGATTGATCCACTGACAAGGTTAGAGCCCTCATAATAAGTCTTTTTACCTCTGAACATTGCTGCATTGCCTAATTCATGTGCTTCCAGATGAATATTCCAAACCCTAACCATAACATTAAGTTACCCTAAATACTTAAGTAGACATCTTCTAAAACAAGGGTATTTTATTACATAATCACAGTACTATTTTAACCTCCAATATACTTAACATTAATTTAATAATATCCAGTCCCTATGCATATTCTAGTATCCCAAAAATGTCTTTTCTACTTGTGTTTATGTTTCTTTGCATTTATTTTATATCTGCTTCTATAAAAGGAAGGTGGATCCAATCAAATTCACATTACATTTTGGTTGTTTTCTCTTTAGTTTTCTTTTTTTAATCTAGAATAGTCCACCTACTTTTGTTTATTCATAGCACTGTCACTGAAGTTTTAAAGAACAGAAGTGTCATGCTGAGTAACCTTTACCTTTTTAATAATGTTTACAATTGTTCCCTTCTGCCAAGGACTTAAGTAGCCCTAAATGTTGTTGTTGTTTTTTATCAAACATTGATGTTCCTATTTATAAACTGCCAACCCTTTTTACGCCCTAGAAACATGTTGGTTGGATTTCAAAGCTAATTATATTCAGTGTTCATAGACACATATCGTGTGTAAGCTCAGCACCATTTCCACAAGGCATATTCATATTGTTTGTACATACATTATATGACCGTCAAGACCATCATGAGGAGGTGATGGACTGGGGTGAGATGTGCTGTCTCAACCAATATGGAATACATTTGAAGAGATGGAAGGATATAACATTAATTGCTTGATTAAAAAGCATTAATTCAGTTCTTAGGTGTTTGGAAAGATGTCACCACGAGTACAGTAAAACTCACAAATAAGTGTGTGTGTTTCCCCCTGAAATAGGACAGTTTGTGATGGAGCACCACACTCTCCCAGATGTGAAATCTTTCATTTTGACTCCAGACCACCTAGGAGGAATTGAATTTGACCTGCAGCTCTTATGGAGTGCTCAGACTTTCGATTCTCCATATCAACTCTGGAGAGCCACAAGCTCTTATAACAGGTAAACACAATCATGGAAACTTCCAGGGTTGATCTGAAAAGTTGTCTGTTTCTTTCAGGAGCTGGGGCATAGGGCTTTTCTCTGAAGGCTGGATTTCTATTTTAAAAGGGGCATAAAAGCAACAGTCTTACAAATAGAGAAAGAAATGAATCTAGCCCAGATGAACTTCTAATGGGTCAACCAGGAAGTGATCACACTTATGCCAAGGGAAAGCCCAAAAAAGAGTGCTGGCTAGAACTTGGTCTCCTGGCCGAGCTACCTAGAAGAGAAGCTGGAAAACGTGTCCATCTGACACCTCAGTATAAGAAGTTTCATCTCAGTTCCACATCCAGTACAAAACCTAGGATCTCTGGTTGTTAGGTCCAGGTGTCAGCAATGACCAATAAATAAATAACAAGATTTATTGTTCTCCCACACTCAGTATGCAAGTGGAATAGGAAGTGGATAAATATAGTAAAATATCTCATTTTTGAAAAGAAAGAATGGAAAAAGCAGAATTAAAACCACCATGAAAAGGATAAGGGGACAAGCAGGAGTCTGTCATAAATATCATCATCCCCATTTTATAGATCATGAAATTAGGAGTTTTATCTAACATGAAAGTCTTGTTCCAATTTTATAGTTAAGAAGTGGCAGATTGTCTCAAGAATCATTTTCAAAAGGATTTTTTAATTATAAATTTTTGATCTTATATCAGGTGCTTTTATTGTGTAGTGATTCCTTTGAAGTCCATGTATAATAGTCTTCAGGGACCATGCTTCTTAGAACCTCATGAGATTATCACGTACTTTGTCCCAATTTAGAGGCAGAGAAACTGTCCTCCTTTAAAGAGTTTCTGTGGACTCCTCATTGTCTCCTGGATGACATCCCCATCCTGCAGCACACGAGCCCCCCCTCACCTGAGCCTCATCTCAAACCCAGATTTATGATCACATTCAATATCTCACCAGTCCCTGAACCCACCAGTCCATCCATGCCTGTAGGCCTTTGTAATTCCCTCTGCCCTCCCTGCTCTTTACTCCTGAAAAATGCCAACTCCTCAAATATTGACCCCTCTGGACAGCTTCCCCAACGTCCTGTTCAGTACCAATAGTTCCCTCCTCCTGGTCCCACTTTGTTCCAGCCTCCACTGCAGCACGCCTCATTAACTTGTGACGGTCCATTTGCTGGTCCAGTTTCTTCCACTGGAGTTACGGGCCTCCCTAGGGTAGAAGGCTTGTCTCATTCATTCTAAAGCCCACTGCAGATTTTAGCACATCATAGGTCCTGGATAAGCATCTGTTGGGAGTTTTCTTTTGAGGTAAGGAGATAAAATAAATAGGTTAATAAATGCCAAAATGGAGACACCACCAAGCATTCTGTGCTGAGTGCACTGTGAGAAGTATAGATCATTAAGACCCCTGTTGTTGAGGGAACAGAGAGCCCAGGCAGAATGTACCAGGTTTCCTGGGGAAGGTGGGGTAACTTGTGTTCCATGTTGTGACATGGAAAATATAGTTTTTAGGAAGGAGGTGAGAACGACAGGATTGAACACTTCATCTAAGCTGGGTGTGGTGGTGCGCGCTTGTAATCCCAGTAGTTGGGAAGCTAAGTCAGGAGAATCACAGTTTCGTGGCCAGCCTTAGCAATTTAGTGAGACCCTGTTTCAAAATAAAAAATAAAATAGGCCTGGGGGTTCAGCTCAGAGGTAGAATACCCCTGGGTCCAATCCCCAGTACCACAAAAAAATAAAAGAAAAAGACGTGCATCTAGGCTGTGTTTGACACAGTTGCGCAGTTAATGAGGAAATTGACCTAAATAGCATTTAGGAATGAGGGAAGATAGGACTGAGGGCCTGAGGGACTGTGAAATTTACCCTGCATTTATTTGTTAACCAAACATTTATTGAACCTTTACCGTGTGTCTGAGAATGTTCTGGGAACTTTGAGTGTATCAGTAAACAAAAGAAAGATCCCTGAAGACAAGATTTTTAACAAAGTAAGAAGAGACAAAAATAGCAGACATAATTAGTAAGTCCAGTATAGTCGCTTGCCACGTAATGACATGTGGGCAGCAATGGACCCATAAGATTCTATCACCTAGTGACTTCATGGCCATCTTAGTTTGTGTGTACCCTCTGTGATGTTCATGCAATGGCAAAATAGTCTGACGATGCATTTTTCCGATCATTTGCCTGTCCCTCAGTGATATGTGACTATAATATATGTCAACAAGTGATAAGTGTTATGGAAACATAAAACATAGATCAGGGTAAGGGGGCAGGGATAGAAGAACATTTCTTTTGTGTGGTACTGGGGATTGAACCCAGAGGCATTCTACCTCCAAACTATACCCCCAGCCCTTTTTTTTTTAATTTTTCATTTTGAAACAGGGTCTCACTAGGTTGCTGAGAGTCTTGCTAAGTTGCTGAGGCTGTCCTTGAACCTGCAATCCTCCTGTCTCAGCCTCTAAGTACTGTGATTACAGGTGTGCACCAACATGCCTGGCTGACATTCTAATTTTAATTAGGATATTCCCAGTGGACCTCATGAGGAAGGTAAATTTGAGCAAAGACTTGAAGAAAGCGAGGGAGTTGGCTAGGCGGATGTCTGGAAAAGAGGGCTTCTGGCAAAGTTCCTGATATGGCAGCATTTCTGGGGTCTCGGGGAATAATAAGGAGGCCAGTGTGGCTTCAGGGAAAGAGCCAGAAGGAGGATAATAGACGGTGAGAAGTGAGAAGTGGAGGTGGAGCCACTGCATGGAGCCTTGCAGGCCAGGGTGTGATTCCACTGCAACCAGAGCCCTGTGGGGTTTGAGCAGAGGACAGTGGATCTGTCCTGAGTTTCTGAAAACAAGGTCCAGGCATAGATTGTTCTGCATAATTAAATATTTTTATTAACTAGGGGTTACTATCACATTATAGGTGTCAATTTTCATTTAATTCAAATACAGTGTACAAGGTCTCATTTCCTCCTGCTCCAAGCCTTGAAGGAAGATAGGGTTCATGTAGGAAAACTGCAAATATCTTAGAGTGGGAAGGAGCTTAGAAATGAAGCCCCCACCCAAAAAAATTGTATGTTTGTCTAAAGTCATACAGTTGTGGCGGTGGCAATGCCAAAGCAGGATTAGGCTTTTTCCCTATGTCCAGCATCTGCCATTCCACTAAAATGATCCTGAAATATGTCATAAAAGTGTCATATTTTTAGTCAAACCTTTACTATCATAGAGATAATGATTGGGGATGTAGCTCTGTGGTTGAATGCTTGCCTAGTGTGCGCTGGGCCCTGGGTTCAATCTTCAACACCAGGAAAAGAAAGAGGACTAATAAATAGATAAATGCAAAAATAATCACCAAAGCATGAACATGGCAAATGTTAGAACTGTTCTAAGATCACTCACTACAATTATAATCAAGATGCCCAGCCATGCGTTCTTCATTCAATGGATGGCAGCCTCCAAAGACCCTTGAGGAATCTTTCTGAAGTTTCTAGGTGTTTGGCTGCCTTCCAGGTGACCTGCCAAGGCTGGGCTGCTGCCCAGTGACAAGTGTGGGACATGGAGCTAAGGGGAACCAAGACCCTGTGCCTTCAGTACCGTGACCTAGAGAATCCTGTGTCTTGCCACAAATAGGGAACTTCCCAGTGAGTACCTCCAGGGAGAAGGGACAGTGTTCTTCAGCTTTGTACAGGGATGAGGCTATAGGGTTCAGGAGGGGAACCTCAAAATTCAGTGCTAATGGATTGGGGGTGGGGCACCCCGTAGGGCACTGCTTCTGTTATGCTCTGGAGTGGTGTCCTGCAGTCCTGAAGCATTTGCCACCTTTTCTATAGGAACAGCACTTGACACAGTCACATCTTAACAAATAAGAGCTTTTGCATCTGAGAATGCATTGAGCAGGGTGTCACTGGACAAGCAACACTAAACACACTGTCAAACACGTTTGATGAAATCTAAAGGAAATGGCCAATTCTGTTTTGTCATCACCTGAGCCTTTTAGGTTTTTATAAGCAGTGTGCCTTTCTCAGCTTTCCTCCTGGAAAGGAGTTGAATAAGTGAAAGTAGATCTATTTAACACCTCTGGATAATACCCGGAAGGTTAGAATGATCAGAGACGAGTTCCTGAAAATGGTGTTTGCAGGCTTGCACACAAACACCATCTGAGCACTGTTTGATGAAGCAGTGTCCTTCTAGGGAAGTAAATAACCTATTAGTTGCTCCCTGTGACCAGTCTGCTCTGCCTTTTTCCAGGAAGGACTACTCGGGCGAGTACACCATCTACCTGATCCCTTGCACAGTGCAGCCCACCCAGCCATGGGTTGACCCAGGAGAGAAGCCTCTGGCCTGCACTGCGCATGCTCCAGAAAGGTAGGCAAATACAGTCGATCCTTATTATCTGCACTTTCCTTATTAGCAAATCCTCCTACTCACTGATGTTTATTTATAACCCCCAAGTCAACACCCATGGTGCTTTCACAGTCATTCACTGACATGCACAGAGTGCAAAAAGTTTAAGTCATGCAACATGCACATCCCCAGCTGAGACTGGACAAGGCGGCACTCTAACTTCTTATTTCAGCTCTCATACTACAAACAAGTGTCCTTTTTGCAGTCTGTTTAGTGCCATGTTTTTGCATTTTTGTGCCTTTTGTTAATGAGCTCTCTGTTTAAAAGCACAGTGCTGAAGAAATACAGGGTTAGGTTTCTATGAGCTTCCGGTCACATTTCATCAACTGATCAATGCTTAACCTTGCTCTATGCGTGTTCCTGTTTAAAGACCTCGTACTTAATATATATATTGTGGATTCACTAACATTGAACTCCTGGCTAATGGCGCTATAACACATGCCTGAATGAAGCTTACCTAACACTCCATAAGGTACACTGCAGCCTTCCTGTGGATAGAAATACTAGAAACCGCTTCAGCACCGTGCTGGGATTGAATGAATGAATCTATGGCACAAGGCAGAGGTGGTTCCAAGCCGATGTGAGTCCAGGGAGACCAGTTAGGGGACGGGTACCTCTCATGTGATCCTTCACTGGGATTGAAACACTAGAAGGAGGATCAAGTGTGCAAGGGAAGAGCATGCTGAGTTTGGGGTACCTTTGAGGCAGCCGAAGCTCTCAGTGGAGCTGTCATGTGGCAACCAGATATGTATTTCTGGAGCTCAGAGGAGAAATCTGGACGGGAGAGTTCAGTGTGGCATCACTACCTTTGAGATGGAAAATGTTCTTAGTGACAAAGTCAGGATCTCCTTGGATGAAATTACAGAGGGAAAACAGTAGGGGTCCCAGGACTGGGCTTTGAGGGGCCCTTACCTTCCAGAAGGAGGCCGGGAACAGGGACTGAGAAAGAGGGCCAGGGAGGAGGTAAGGGCCAAGGCGAGAGAGTATCTCCTACCAGTGTCCTAAAAAGAGTGACATAGATTGATATAGTAACAAAATCTCAGGGCATGTGAATCTAGGTGGGGCACCATGACAGGGAGCCCTTTAGCAATCAAAGAGCAACATGGAGGGCCTCAGAATGAAAGGGGAAAAGCTGGGCGTGGTGGCTCACATCAGTAATCCCAGTACTTAGGGGCTGAGACAGAAGGATCACAGGTTTGAGACCAGCCTCAGCAATGTAGCAAGACTCCCAGCAACTTAGTGAGACTCTGTTTCAAAACAAAAAATAAAAAGGGCTGGGGGTAGAGCTCAGAGGTAGAATGCCCCTGGGTTCAATTCCCAGTAACACACACACACACACACACACACACACACACACACACACACACAATGAAAAGGGGAAAAAAAAGCAAAGAGTACCAAAGATTTCCAAAGACTAATTAAATTATTCCTGGTCAAAAGAGCACATTAGCCTTGTAAAGACCAAATAAAGTCCTTCTCCCATAGGCACCTCTTTATTCAGTAAATATTTAGTGCCCAAAACATAACTCTGTGCACAATCCTGAGAGGACAGGGAAGACAGGGCAGCTCAAATGCCACATGCACAGTTGACCCTGCTCACAAGGAGCTCTTATTTCTCCCACGTTTAGATTCCTGATACCCATTGCGTTCCAGCAGACCAACCGCCCCGTGCCTGTGGTGTACTCGCTCAACACTGAATTTCAGCTCTGCAATAATGAGAAAGTGTTCCTAATGGACCCCAACACGTCCGATATGTCACTGGCAGAAATGGATTACAAAGGAGCCTTTTCAAAAGGTGAGTTGCTTTTCAAAAGGTGGAGGAAGCATCCTCCACCTGCAGAAAGGGGCTCTTTCGTGAGAACCCTTTGGGTAAGTCCCTACACTGGCATCTCTGCTCATCAGCCCTCAGTCACCTTCCCAGTGATGATTCCAGGGCAGCCAAGGTCAAGTCAAGGAGAAGACTCATATTCATCCTTCATGTTATAAAATAACATCACATCTTGGTACCAAAGTGATTGGCTGTGTGGTGCCATGGAAAAGTGCTGCTCTGGGTGGTAAGAAGACAGGCATTTCCAATCTGACTAACTCCTCAGAGAGATTGTAATATTAACCCCACTGCCTCCCAGCCTCAAACAGATGCCAAACATCTGTGCTCTCTCCATCATGCTTCCTCTGCTAGCAGTGGTCCCTTGGTTTTGACAGTTTTCTCCTGTATGGTTTCCTCTGCATCAGCCTCACCAGATACCATCTTGCTTCTCAGCTCTCTCCTTGTCACTCTCCTGCCCTGGGCTCTGTCCTCTGCCCCTTCCTGTGGGTATTCCCGGGTCCTGTGCTTGGCTCCTTCAGGTCTTTCTCTAAGCGCTGCCTCTCACCATTCCCGTAACTTGTTCCATCCCTTTACTCTGAGCATCCTGTACCCCTACTACTCCACAGCCATTCCATAAAGTTTGACCTATCCCTGACCTCTCCTGAGTGGTGTTTCTACACTTCCACAGATCTGAAATTGCTGAGCCTCTCAGAATAGACTCTTTCAGGCACCCAGAGGTGACTAGGACTGTAATGATCTCCTTCCAAACATGCTCCTCCCACATCTGCTGCCCTACGGACTGCACCCCCTACTCTAGGTGCCCCAGGCAAACACCTCATTTATCCTCAACTTCTCTTTCACCTGCCACATCACATGGGTCATTAAGATTAACAGAATCTGAGCCAGGCATGGTAGTGTACACCTGTTATCCCAGTACTTGGGAGGCTGAGACAGGAGGCCCACAGGTTCAAGGCCAGCACACAGTAACTAACAAGACCGTGTTTCAAAATAAAAAACTAAAAAGGGCTGGGACATGGCTCAGAGGTAGAACCCCACTGGGTTCAATCCCCAGTACCTCAAGAGGAAGAAAGGAAAAGAGAGAGAGGGAGGGAGGGAGGGAGGGAGGGAGAGAGAGAGAGAGAGAGAGAACAGAATCTGAACCCTCGTCATTTCTTAAAGTCATCCTTTGCCTCACAGCTGTTTTGGGCACTTGTCTCTCACTAGAACATTAACATCCCCCCCTGCCTGGTCTCTGTGACTGGGATCTCTTTGTCTTTGCTCCATTCTCCATGTTTCTAAACCTAAGTCTGTTAATATCACTCTCCTCCTTAACAGCTTCCAGGGGTTCTTGTTATTTACATATTCATGTCCAGCATCCTCAGCATAATGAGTCCGTCCCCAGGAGTCTGTCCTGCCAGGGCCTGTGTATACCCTCCCTCCAGCCATGCTGACTGACTTCCTGCCACACTGGAAATGCTTTGGATGGGTGTTTGGAGTCAGGCGGATCTGAGCTCAAATCCTCCTCCCTCTCCATCATCACTGTGGAACCTTGGATAAGTTACTTAAAATGGAAATAATGATTGAGCTATCTTTTTGGCTCTTAGGAGGATTAAATAAGAGAGTGTAGGTAAAGAACTTGGAGCCATCAACAACTTAGTGAGACCCTGTTTCAAAATTAAAAGTTTTAAAAAGGGTTGGGGGTATAGTTCAGAGGTAGAATGCCTGTTGATTCAATCCACACCAAAAATATATGAACAAAACAATAACAACAAAACTTGGAACCATAGCAGGCACTAAAGAAACAGTGCCCACACCAGGACTCATGCCAGCCCAGCATTTGGCATTTTGTACATGGACTCTCTTTTGCCTAAAATGCTCTCTCCTGCCTCTCCCTCCCACCCCAAATATTCTATCTGACAAATGCCTACCTAAATATCCTCAAATACCTACCCAGGCAGGCTTGCATGCTGGCTTTGTGCCCATTTAACATAACATACCTTCCCTTGTGGGGTTGACAGTGTGTGGGTTGTGCAGCCGGAATACTTCGACTAAACCCCACCTTCACCACTTGCCAGCTTTGTGACCTTCCTCAAGGCACGTAGCCACTCAGTGACTCGGTTTCCTCATCTGTAAAATTGTGAGTGCTACTTGTGTTATTACATGAGAACTTAGCACACTGCCTAGCAGATAGTGAGTTTGAGGGATGTTAACTATTTTTATCAGTCACTTTGCCTTTATTCCTGTCCTCTCAACTGCACCTCACTCACCGTTTTGTCCCCTGTAGGTAACCAAGTGTTTGGATAATCTTAAATGCTTAAGTAAGGCTTATTGAATTAAAGAAGCAACTAATGATGAATGAGTAGCGCTCTTCATAAAAAGATAGTTTTTACTCTAAGAGAGTGTGTGAGATTCTTTCTACCCCTGACATTTTTTTTTCTTTAAAGTCTGACCTAATTGATGTCTTTCCATCGTTTCAGGTCAAATCCTTTATGGCCGAGTACTTTGGAATCCAGAACAAAACCTTAATTCTGCTTACAAACTGCAGCTGGAGAAAGTCTATCTTTGCACTGGCAAGGATGGCTATGTGCCTTTCTTTGATCCTACGGGGACAATCTACAACGAAGGGCCACAGTATGGATGCATTCAGCCAAACAAACACCTGAAACACAGATTCCTGCTATTGGTATGCAACCATTGGTGCTGAGTACTGATACCCAGTAGACTTCCCCAGCTGTGAACTCTGCCAAAAGTGGTTACAGCCCCACTCTTGATGGAGTTTTCTATGAGAGAGAGAGAGAGAAAATACATATATATTTTGTTGCTGCTGATGCTCTCAGATCAGCTAAATACTAGTACACATTACCAAATGTGATGATTATGGTGGGTAATGAGATATGCTATTATTGATGTTCCAGGAAGAGGAAACCCCAAGCCACTGTTTCACGAAGGATGGTCCCGAACCCCTGAGTGTCCCTGATACTCTTTCAAGGAGTCCACAAGGTCAAAGCAGCTTTCACAGTGCTGTGCCTGCCTTCCCACGCTCATCCCCTCATCAGTGATAAAAGCATGAAAAACTCATTGATATGATTTCAGATTCCACAGTGTAACTAATCTTTTAAAAATACCACTTGCCAAGTTTTGATTTAGTACTGAAAACCATCCACAATTATCTGAAAAACCATGAGCACGTTCCACCCTTTTCCAGCTACACAGCTGTATGAGGCCAGATTTTCCTCATATACTTCAGCTAAAACAGCTTATCACAACTGATTGAATCCAGGAGCAGTTAGGAGAATCCAGTTCTTTTCTGGAGAGCTGCAAAAACATAAAATAGTTTCAGCTGTCTTTTATGGGGAGAAGATGAATACAGGCATTTTCACTAAAAAAAAAATCTTTTCTATTTAATATAATGAATTTTCATTGTCCTTTTTGGATGACTTAATATAAAAGTATCTTTTTCATTTTTCAGGTTTATTTAGCACAGTAAAAATGGATGGCTATAAATTGTATAATCAAAAGCCCTTTGAGGTCCTTGATTTTTAAGTATGTCAAGGGTCCTGAGACCAAAGAGCTTGAGAACTTTGGGTCTAAGCTATCCACTGTGTTCTGAGATCACAGAACCCACCAGAGGCCTTCCTTAAAGAAGACAGGCTGTGGCCGGAGGCAGCCATTGACTTAAGGAGAACCCTCCCCTAACACACACTGTCCTGCCCCAACCTGAAGCAGGAAGGAAGAGTGTCTGTCCCCGCCAGTGACTGCACCAGCCAATACAGCAGTTCTACCATTCTAAATCCTATGTTTCTCTTTTCTGAAATTCTAGGACCGCAGTCAGCCAGAGGTCACTGATAAGTACTTCCATGATGTGCCTTTTGAGGCCCATTTTGCTTCTGAGCTGCCTGATTTCCATGTGGTCAGTAGCATGCCAGGTGTGGATGGATTTACTCTGAAAGTAGATGCCCTCTATAAGGTGAGTTTGGTGAGAATAGATGCTTAGAGCCAAGTCCACTTTCAAGCTACTGAAAGGAAGACTACATCATCTCTGGACTCTCAATCTCTTTTTATAGCATTCTTACTGGCAGATCTTTTTTTATTGTTGTTAAGTTTATCATTCACCCATAATTTTCACCATCTATCCCCAGTAAACCAAAGTAACGATGAAATTCTTTAATTTGCACATAGTCATCTGTCATTTTGTACCTCAGGGCTGCATATGATACTCTAATTTTTCCTAAGTTCTTTTAAATTGCCTACCTTTTTGGCTCTATGCTGAGCCAGCTGATTTTCACAGGCATGTGGCAAATATTGAACAAAGTCATAAATACAATACAGGCAATTTAGAATGCCAACCATGACTGGTGTTAGATAAGCAAAAAATACTCAGAGTTCCAACAATAAACATGAACTTCCAAGATCAAATTTCACTGTTTTTCTGTCCCCAAATAGTAATTCATGACCTGGAATTTCAGAACCATTATCACTCTTTAGAAGTTATTTCAAAACCATGGAGCTTTCAATGGGAGCAGATAAGAGGGAAATAAAATAATGGATGATCTAACCTTTCAAGGGATGAGCCCAGAAGTGTTCAGATTCAGCAGTTTTTGTTAAGAATCTGTCAGAATAGGTATTAAGTGAATATTTATTGAGCGCCCATTTTATCTGAAATTCATCAATAAATACGAAATTAGCATGACAAACAACTAAAGGTCACTGAAAATGAATGTGGTTATTAGTGCTATTATATCACTGCTATCAATAAAGACCAACAAATCATAAGCATTCAGTTTGCTAAAGAAATCATAAAGATTTCCTTAAATTCTTAGGCTATTCCATGCACAGGTGGGGAAACAGAAAAGAATCTGCATAACTGATCCAAGTTCACCTGCATTTGGAAATGAAATAGAACCCATACTACTTGGTTCAGCTCTCTGTGTCTTAGAAGACACCAGTCATTGCTAATGCTTTATGAGACCATTTCTCTATCTAGGCATATGGTAGCAATTGTCTTTCCGTGTCCTTTCTTCTGAGTCGGCCTGTGGGCCACAGTGACTCGTGTGGTTTGCCTCCCTGTCTCCCTCCTCCTGCAGGTGGAAGCAGGACACCAGTGGTATCTCCAGGTGATCTACATCATTGGCCCTGACACCATCTCAGGCCCGCGGGTCCAGCGCTCTCTCACGGCCACGCTGAAGCGCCACCGAAGGGACCTGGTGGACCCCAGTGGCAGGCTGACTCTTGACGATTCCCTCATCTATGACAACGAAGGAGACCAAGTCAAGAATGGCACCAATATGAAGTCCCTAAATCTGGAGATGCAGGAGCCAGTTGTGGCCGCCTCTCTGTCCCAAACTGGAGCATCTATTGGTAGCGCCCTGGCAGCCATCATGCTTCTACTTCTAGTGTTTTTGGTGGCTTGTTTCATCACCAGAAAGTGCCAGAAACAGAAGAAGAAACAGCCCACAGAGGACATGTTGGAGGAATACCCGCTGAACACCAAGGTGGATATGCCCAAGAGGAACCCGGACAGGGTGGAGAAGAATGTGAACAGACAGTACTGCACCGTGCGGAACGTCAACATACTGAGTGACACGGAGGGGGCCTATACCTTCAAAGGTGCTAAAGTTAAAAAGTTGAATCTGGAAGTCAGAGTCCACAACAATTTACAAGACGGAACGGAAGTTTAACGGAGGAGACCCACGTGTATTTTTTTTTCTAAAATCATTTTTATAAAACAGGGGAAATACTGGTATTTTTGTAACCTTGCAGATAAAAAAGGGAAAATTACTAGGTTTGAGTGGCGGACGGCACACATCACACGCATCAACTCACAACTGAGCTACCTCATGAGGCACGGAGACCCCCAGAGTATTGGCGTAGATACATTTCTGTGGACCCCTTTGAGAGTCTCAGCAGCTACAAAGTGTGCCTCTGAAAGGCTGATGTGAGAGAGCAAGTATTTTAGCATTAGTACAGGTGTTGGATGATTAGGTTAGTTACAGAGTTCAGAGGACTGGGAGTGGACTGTGGCAGATCTCAGAGAGCACGTGGGGTACAGGACCTTCGGTTTCCTCCCCCACCCCCAGCTTTCTCCTACTTGGGCTTTTTATGGCCTTCTGGAAAACAGAGTACCAATTGCTGACACCCAGATTCCACTAAAAATTCTGCTAGTCGGCACAGCAGATCTGTGTGCACATTGCTTCCACTTGGCCTGTGTGCCATGACCTCTAAGTATACTTTGATTTTCCAGAGCCCTTTTCACTTAGGGGGCCTCAAGTGTTTTAGACTAGAGTATTTCTCTACAAGTACTTACAAAGGGGGTAGGACTGTAACACAAGGAAAGGAGGGGCCTGGCCCTGATGAAGGATGCTGCGAAACAGAACCAATGCAGCATGGCCTTTGTATGCCCTGGATGCTTTAAAAAAATCAGCCACACTTTCCTGCTACCCCAGACTTTGCCCAGTCCAGAAGTAGACAAACCCACATGCTTTGCTAGCAGTGGGTATTTAATTTTGTTAGTGTTTTAGGAAAGTAAGTGAGTGATTTGTTTGAATGAAACAAGAGAAAGCCCAGGTTGGAGTGAAATCAGAGTTAGCAGATGCATAGCTGGTCCTCCTTGCTGTGTGTCATGGTCCCTGGTGCAGTATTTCAGGGATTTCTCTTTGGGGGGTTCTTTTCTGGTAGCTCAGGCGCTTACTTTTACCATATCAGCACGCGGCAAGGCCATAAACACATGGCTTAAAATAATTTAGTGTTCAAATATCAGCTTAACTATTCTGTGTGGAGTGTGCACACAGCTTGCCTTTGTTTCTTTTTTGTTTGTTTGTTTCTGCCTTATTGGCAAAAAAACATAAGCATGCATGTCATGTTTTTTTTGAACTGGAGACAAAATTCCATTATTCAGAAGTAAAAAACATGTTCTCTTCCTCGTGCATGGAGGCACACCATAACCGCTGAGCAGATAACAGATCATTCGCGTTGTGTGATATTTGTATTAAAACAATTCAAGCTCTTTGAGAACATTCCAAGCTGAAAACACTTCCGTACTAAGAACGAGAAAGAATGAACCATGAAAAGTTTTAGGCAACTC
Organism: Glis glis; assembly: GCA_004027185.1. Taxonomy (NCBI): domain Eukaryota; kingdom Metazoa; phylum Chordata; class Mammalia; order Rodentia; family Gliridae; genus Glis; species Glis glis. The sequence continues at coordinate 22,437 of PVJS01009072.1, forward strand.
TGTCAGACTCCAGGCTCCTTGACAGCACGACCTGCGTGAGCCACACCTTTTCATTCTTCAGCAGTGCCTTGCAGGTAACAAGCACTCCAGAAACACGTGTGGAGTGAACAAAAGAATGGTGCAGTGGGTGAGTGGTAGAGGAAGAGGAGGCGAGCGCGTGGAGTTTAGGAAGAGGAGGCGAGAGTATGGAGGCAAAATCACAAGGGCCACTAGAAGAGAAAATTCTCCCTTCTACTTGGATTATGAAGTAAGACTAATTAGGGCAAAGAAACAGCGCTTCCCAGAGGCATGACTCTGGCGGTGGTCCTCAGGCGGCTACCAGAATGTTGTAATCATGTATTAGCAGGAGGTGAGGCCGTGAATGGACATCCAGAACAGGGATTTAGAGGAAAGTCTGACTTTGCATTCTGAGATGAGTGTTGAGTTTTCAAGGGAGACTGGATTGGGGTGAGCCCGGAAACTCCTGACTGGTCAGGTGCTACTTCAGACCAGCTTGGGCAATTCAGGGCAGAACTTCTGTATCAACCTCAGGACATCCAGAATTGGTATGTCATGGCTGGAGAGCTGATTAGCTGGGCACTGGTGAGTGTTTATTCTGCAGGGACAGGGAGCCAGTCATCTGTGGAGCAGCTTTCCATTTGGCTCTGAGTGCCAGAAAACTGACACATGAAAGCAGCACTTTTCCATTTGCTCAAATGCTCTTCATGCACACCCTGTCCATTGCTACCAAGTAGGATATATGCGTGGGAAGAGTGCAGACAGGTGGCAGAATGAACCTCGTGTAGGGAGGGAGACCGAGCCCCAGGAGTGCTCCCTGCAGCCTCTGTGTACAAGTTGTGAAGTGAAAAGTATCACCTGCTGTGGGACCTGGGGATGGTGAGCTACGGGGAGAGCAAAGGTCTGGCAGTGCCCCCGCCTCCCTTTCCTTCTGCTCTTCACCCCGTTATGACACATCATTGAATGCCAGTTCTCTAGTGGATGCACACTTGTTCAATAGAAAATGCCAAGCGCTGCGAAGTTGAGATTGACCTCTTTGATGTAGAATTGTTCATTTCTTTTATGTTCCATACTTCATCTTAGGGAGCAGCCAATTTGATGACTCATGTGAATTATATTTCAATGAAATCTCTGCTTTCAGTTTCTGTAACTTGCTCACTAATGCCTTGTGTGTGTTTTACTAACCTTTTATATCATGCCTTTGGGTGAGAAGGAACAAAAAACCCTCAGGGGTTGCTACTTGCTATCATACGCCGGCTGCAGAGGTTAAAAGAAATAATGGCTCTGCACCATTTTTCTGCCTTGCTGCCCTTTTATCATACCCCAGGCCTCCTGGAGGACTCCTGCAGCTTCCTATTGTTGGATGGGAAATAGCGTTGGAATGTGTTTGCACAGTCTTATGATATTCAGTCTCAGATTCCTATAAGTATTTGTTATTCTTGGATACTACACACCTGCTCAGACTGAGTAAAACATTTGTGGTGCTGTCAACCTGATTTCTTGATTCTCAAGTGATTTTTGTATTTCCAATATGAATTTGTGTGTTACGGATTTCTGATTTCTCCTATAGCATATGCCACTATATAAATTTGTATTAATAAATGACAGTCTGGTTGTCTGTTGTCTGTTTTGCTCTATCTTTTTTAGATTATTCATCTCGTGAACATAGTGCCACCAAGATGGCAAAATCATTCTGAAATCCAAGGCAGTTTTTTTCAGAGAAAAACCTCTCTAATTTGGTGCTAAATCTGAAATACATATTAACTGTGCTAAGAGCAAGATGTTGAATTAAATTACATATCTTCTGATCATCACAGCCTTTCTTTTGCAATCAGATGAAACCCCAGGACAAAGCTAAGTAATTTAGATTTCCATGTGTAATGCAATAGGATAATTATTTACACTCTATTTATTATCATCAAACCTTCTCAAGATACACGATGCAGTGTGAGAATGGCTATGTCCTTTTATGCACATGCAAAGATCCGTTACGTGTCCATAGCTCTCCCTGGAGATGATCAAAACTCCAAACAAGAGTTTATGAGCTTGTGAAGGGAAAAATGTCAGAGACAGAATGGAACAGAGCCCAGACAGCCTTGACATTCTGCAAGCCTGTGCGATGTGTCCCTTTATCCTCCAATTAAACAAAAACTGCTGGTGACAGTCACCAGCAGGGGTCTGTTGGCACATTTGCAAACTCAGTAAGACAAGAAAGCACATTTCCATAAAATCTGTGGAAGAACCAAGAATCCAGAAATTGGGGGAAGGATCCAGAACCAAGCCCAGAAGTTCCTGGGAACCATGGGATCCTCACAATTTACTATTACTGTCTCTGGCCTAATAATGAGACCGAGTTTCTTACTGAGTCCTTGCCTCACAGAATTGAAGAATGAAATCTGTAGACACCAGGAAAATGAAAGTAGGAAGTTTATCCTAAAAAAGCCAGCAAGCAGAGAAGCAGATCAGCCCTAGGGGCCTTGGCAGACTCTGGAGTCCAGTGGGGCCTTTGGTGCTCGAGCGTAGCCCGGGCCATGCACTGTCAATTGCACACCACCTTTCCCTAAAGTCCACTCAATCCACCAATGAGAAGCAAGAAGAAAGGCAGATCACCCCTGGGGGCGTTGGCAGACTCCATTGTCCAGCGGGGCCTTTTGGCACTGACCAAGTGTCGCCTGGGCCAAGCACTGTCAACTGCACACCGCCTTTCCCCAAAATCCACTCGATCCACCCAAGAGAATAGCAGGGTTAAAGCTCCCAAACAAGCTGGGCATAGTGGCACACACCTGTAATTCCAGTATTTGGGAGGCTGAGACAAGAGGATTGCAGGTTCGAGCCTCAGCAACTTAGACCCTTAGCAACTTAGTGGGACCCTGTTTCAAAATAAAAAATAAAAAGGGCTGGGGGCTTAGCTCAAAGGTAGAATGCCCCTGGGTTCAGCCTCCAGTACCAAAAATAAATTAAATAAATAAATAAATATATAAATAAATAAATAAAGTTCCCACCCAACGGAGGGGTCCAAGAGAGTAGCTGATATTGATGCTGAGCATAGGGCTTTCTATATGTTTAAAGCCCCTTTGTTTAGACATGAACCAATGAAGAATGTCCCCGTTGTTCATATTGTTTCTTGACTTAGTTAATTTGAGACTGTTTTGTTCCGTATGTTGTTCCCTACTCTGTCCATGGCCACAGTCCATGGGTCTATGGTTGGTACTTATCTTTGGTTCTTGAGATCTTGGCTCCACTTATCTGCATTTAATTGTCCGTGTTCAGGTCAAATGAACAACATGGAATCACCTTCCTTCTTGGGAGCTCTGGATTTTGTTTTTCTTAACCTTTCTTTCCAGGAAGTCCGGTTCCCTCACTGCCTCCCCAATACCTAACTCCTCAATCGCAGACTCTGAGCCCTGGTGTGCATTTCTCTAGGGCTCATGGAGCAGCTATACCAGGAACCAATCTGTGTACTGCTAGGATTGCCTTTAAAAGTGTTTCTGAGACCTGACATTTCATGGCCATAAAATTCAGGAATCTTGGTGAATGAATTGCCAAAAATATTTTTCCATTTAGGATTTAAAATATCTCATAGACTGGGGTTATAAAGAAACATATTAGGAGCTGAGGAGAGAGACTCTATTTGGAATATGTTATTAGGTTCAAATACATGAATTTGAGGATTTCATAGGTTCTAAATAATCCCATATCTATAGTATGCCTCAACCTAATATTAAGATACCACAATGTCTATTCTGTTCCCAAACAAGCCAGAGATAACTCTAACAAGAGCACTTTAGCACACTGAGAGCATCTCAGAGCCCTGGTAGAATTCTTGGGACAATATCAAATCACACATTGGACACCTCTGGCAAAACCACAATCAAGTGCAATGACTCCTTTGCATTCTCTACCCCATCCTCCTCACAACTCTGAGATCATTGTCCTGAATAATTTTATTAGAGGTTCCACGTGAATGCCAGAATTTCAAATCTTTGAAGGCCTTCGCAAGCACAACTTCACGTTGCTTAAAAATGGCCCCAAGCTCCCATACCTAGCTTGAATGTTTGTCATGAGTAATTCTATGACTTGGTTGGTACAATACCATAGACCCATGCTGCAACTGTAAAGGCACTTAAACAGTTAAAGCAAAATTGCTAGCAAGTCTGACTCAGGCCTTTGCTAAAATAACAGAATGTCCTTGGTAAAAACCCCCTGACTCAAACATCTGTTGGGGAAAGCAGAATGTCCTTACTTGGGACCCTCCTGACTGAGGTCAAGATGGCCTTCTATAGATTAATGGTTATTGTGGTTACTATTACTGTAACAGTCTAGAAAGTTAGGGAAAACATCTCCCAATGTAAAATGTGCAAGGATGACACTAGCCGCTAACCAATCTGTAACGATCAACTGTATCTATAACCAACCATTGTAAAGGTCAGAAAAACCCCACGTGGGACTGTCCAATTAGCAGAGGGAAACTGAGGCTCTTTGTTTAAAATTATAAAAACTGAAACAAAAATGGTGCTCGAGGTCCCCATACTGAACTGCTGTGTCAGTTTATGGCAGGCACCCAAGCTTAAGCTTGAATAAATGGCTCTTCTGCAGTTACATACGGCTTGGTCTCCTGGTGGTCTCTCCGGAACATAGGGTCTGAGCATAACACAACCTTCCCTCAAAAGACTAGCAGAACTGTATTCTTTGGCTCATTTTGGTTTAAAGCCATCAAGTTCTAAGACTAGTCAACAGTGATAAAAGTTTGGTAGGATCCACTCTCTGGAGCCGGGCATGGTGGTGCACACCTGTAATCCTAGTAATCCCAGTAGTAGGGAGGCAGAGACAGGATGATTGCAGGTTCAAGGATAGCCTCAGCAACTTAATAACACCCTGTTTCAAAATAAAAAATAAAATATGGCTGGGGGTGTAGCTCAGAGGTAGAATGCCCCTGGGTTCAAACCACAATACACACACACACACACACACACACACACACACACACACTTTCTGGGAGAATATCCATAAATTGTTAAAAACTGGTTTCAAGATGTCTCCCTTACACATCCCCCTAAGGCATGTTTCAAACAAGAACCAATGCTCGATTCCAGTAATTTCCCAAAGTTGCTGTGCTGCTGACTCAGTTCCTTGCTGACTGTGCCCGCTCTGTGTTCCAGAAAAACTGGCCACCATCTGCTGCTTCTCCCAGGCTCCCTTGCCTCGGCTTCTGGCTGTGATTGGCCAAGTGGAGCCCCTGACAGGAGAGGAGCTGTGGAGTTCAGACTTTCCCGCTGCCACCTGCCTTGCTGCGGTTCTGGCCAGGGCTGCATTCCGTCCTGGCCACAATTCCTGTTGCAGCCCTCTTCCACAATTCCAGTTCTTGCAAGTTCTGATTTAACCTGTCCCTCCCCTGCCCATGAAAGTGTGGAGGTAGCAAGGATTCTGGGCTGTTCCTACGTCTCAGGAACCTCATCATCCCTGGGGATGCCTTAATCTAACCTGCCCACACTTCTGTAAATAGTCCCTTTATTATATTCTTTATGTAAACCCTTTTGAGTATGCCATCTCTCTTCTTCCCAATCTGCAAATTATTATTATTATTATTATTATTATTATTATACTAGGGATTGAACACAGGGGCATACTACCTCCAAGCTATACCCCCAACCCTGTTTTATTTTTTATTTTGAAACAGGGTCTCACAGCTGGGCTTAGTGGTACATGTCTGTCACCCCAGTACATGGGAAGCTAAGACAGGAGGTTCAAAGATGGTCTCAGCAATATAGCAAGACTCTCAGGAATTTAGCAAGACCCTGTTTCAAAACAAAAAATAAAAACAGGACTGGGGGTGTAGCAAAGAAGTAGAATGCCCCTGGGTTCAATCCCCAGTACCATACACACACACACACACACACACACACACACACACACACACAAAGGAAGGAGGAAGGAAGGAAGGAAGGAAGAAAGATAGTGAAAGAAAGAGAAACAGGAACTCAATAAGTTGCTGAGGGTCTCACTGAGTTGCTAAGGCTGGCCTCGAATCTGCATCTGCGATCTTCCTGTGTCAGCCTCCCAAGTATTGGGATTACAGGCACATGCCACTATGCCCGGCCTTTCCAAATTCTTATACAGTCCTTAAATTCAATATCATTTGAATACAGATACAGTTATTTTTTCTTCCTTTTTCTAATCTTTGTGTGTGTGTGTGTATGTGGTACTGGGGATTGAACCCAGGGTGTTCTATTTCTGAGCTACAACACCCCTTCCCTTTTAAAAAATTTTGTATTATTTTGTTTTTTGTTTTTGGTTTTTGTGTGTGTGTGTGTGCGTGGTACAGGGGATTGAACGCAGGGGCATTCTACCTCCGCGCTACACCCCCGGCCCTATTTTTTATCCTTTATTTTGAAACCGGGTCTCATGAAGTTGCGGAGGGCCTCACTAAGGAGAAAGAGAGAGAGAGAGAGAGAGAGCTGAGGCTGGCCGCGAACCCGGATCCTCCGGTCTCTGCCTCCCAAAGTACTGGGATTACAAGCGTGCGCCACCACGCCCAGCCTTAAATTTGTATTATTTTGAAACAAGATCTCACTAAGTTTCCAGGCTCTGGCCTTGAACCTGTGATCTTTCTGTCTCAACCTCCCAAGCACTGGGATTACAGGCATGTGCCACTGCGTTGGCTATTTTTCTTTCTTTCTTTTCTTTTAACTGGTACATTATGATTACAAATAATAGTGGGATTTATTGTTACATATTTGTACATACACATACACATAATTTGGTCAATTTCACTCCCCAGTATCAGCCCTTTCCCTCCTTCCCTCCTTCCCCCTGGTCCCTTCCTCTATTCTATTGGTCCTCCCTTCTATTTTCATGTTGGTTACACTTTATAAATATAAATCACAAATAATTAAACATGAACTCAAATCATGTCTCTATTTTAAATGTTCCCATTATTATAAAAAGTGGTATGCCCAGTGGTAACTGCCCATTTTTAGAATCAAAGAAGGCCTAATTTGTAGCATTTGCTGGGGTTTATGCTGCACATACTCCCACCATGGCTGGAATTAACCTCCCAGCCTAATTTCACTGCATGCAGAGTTGGGAAGAAATGTACACTCTGTACTATATAAAGAAATGCACTACTTTATATAGTATTTCCACTACATAGATATAACAGACATCAATAACCTCCAGCATCCATAATAATAAAGTGTAGCAAAATAATTAGAAAGTGATTAATTTTGAGTACCCATTACCTTTGTTTTTAACTTAACTTATTCAATTGTACCTATTAATTTAATTTTTTTTCAGACAGGGTCTCCCCACGTTGCCCAGGCTGTTCTCAAACTTGTGGGCTCAATTTTCCTGCATCAGCTTACTGAGTAGCTAGGACTACAGTCATGTGCCACTGTGCCAGGCTTCAGTTTAATGTAACTTTAAATAAGGATTGCATTTAACAACCAGCTTGTAAAATTCCTGTAAATTTAGCAATTAGGTTTCCATGCTGGTACAAGCCAGCGCCAGCACACACTGTAAGAGCAAAAGTACATTTCACATCCACAACCACTTGGTCAAGTGGGGTTTCCCTCACATTTTGCCATATATTTTAAATATACCTCAATAACTTTGCTCTAAAATTTTATATTTGGCCCTTAAATAGTTCTGTGGGCCAGAGAGAAAACGGATGGGAAAAATACGCTTCTTATAAAACTATGAAATCGTGCATGTATTCAGAATCATAAAAAATTCATAAAAAATAATGTTTTCTGAATTTTTTATGATTATAAACCTGGTTTCTAGGATCTTAACATCATCATCTAACACTGCCTTGTGAGAAAATTCATCCTTTGGAGGGAAAATACTAGTTTTATGATATGCGATGGTATCATTCAAATCTAAATGGTAGTAAGTGGGCAGCTGTTAAACTAGAAAAACTCCCAAAGCTGTTAGAATGCATTTTATTTTAAAGTTGACACCCTGAAACCAAAGAGGTCAAACCCTAAACGTGAAACAGTTAAAATAATCCTCCATGAGCAACATCACCTGTTACTCATTTCCTTCAGTATGTAACTTCAGCCCTATTACTTCCTAGTGTGTGGATTATAACCTGCAGGACTTACTGACTCACTCTGAGTCTCTATGTCTTTGCATAATAGAGGTGACCACACCTAATTTACAGTTGGTTCTGCAGGACACAAGATCATGTAGAAAGTGCATTACTCAACATCTGGCATAAATAATAAAATCTCAGTAAACATTTCCCATGTAGCCCTATGCTAGTCTCAGGATTTCCAGGATGATATGGGATTTAATGGTCCAACTTGATGATCTCTGAATGGGAGTCACAAGGCACAACACAGTGCAGACCACCATTATTTCTTCTCTCTTGGTAGAAAGATCATGACTTCAGATTTGCAAATCTGAGCCAGGTGTGGTGGCACATGCCTATAATCCCAGTACTTAAGAGGCTGAGACAGGAGGATCACAAGTTTAAGTACAACTTCAGCAACTTAGGGAGACCCTGTTTCAAAATAAAAAGGGCTGGGGGTGTAGCTCGGAGGTAGAACACCTCTAGGTTCAATCTTCAGTACCACAGGAAAAAAAAGTCTCAAATCTGTCAAATTCCCAATGCACTGGACTTTAAGCAAGTCCATCTCTCTATTTTCTCCATTGTATCTCCTCTTAAACCAGAGATTCTCAAACTGTAGAGCACATCAGGATTGTCTGATGTGCATTTCTAACAAGTGTCCAGGTCCCCGGACCCAGCTTTTGAGGACCATCCTCAAAGCTCTTTACTTGATAATTGTTTTGCAAATACTTTTTTCCAAAACCAGGGTTTGTCTTTCTATTCTTTTGACATTGTATTTTGCAGAGCAGAATTTTTTTAATTTTAAAGGCATCCAGCTTATTCTTTCCTTCATAGATGGGGCCTTTGGTGTCTCATCTAGAATCATTGCCAGATTTTTCAGAGTCATCTAGGTTTTCTCCTATGTTATCTTCTAGTAGTTTTATTGTTTTGTGTTTTACATTTTATCCATTTTGATTTAATGTTTGTGAAGGGTATAAGGTCTCTGTCTAGATTCATTTTTTTGCATTTGGATGCCCAATGGTCCCAGGTTGAAAACTATCTTTTTTCTGGTGTAGTGCCTTTGCTCCTTTGTCAAAGATTGGTTTGATATATTCATGTAGGTCTATTTCTGAACTCTATCTTCTGCTCCCTTCATCTGTTTGTCTATTTTTCACCAATATCACATTGTCTTCATTATTATAGCTTTAGAGCATGTCTTGAAGTCAGGCTCATACCAGTCCTCCAAATTTATTCTTCTTCAATATTGTTTTGGCTATTCCAAATCTTTCATCTGTCCATATTAATTTTAGAATCAGTCAATATCCACCAAATAACTTGCTATGATTTTGATTGAGATTGCATCACATCTAGAGATCAAGTTAGGAAGAACCAACATCTTAACAATATTGAGCCTATCCATAAACATGGAATATCTCTCCATTTGTTTAGTTCTTTAATTCTTTCATCACAGCTTTGCAGTTTTTCTCATATAGATTTGGTACATGTTTTGTTAGATTTACACCTAAATATTTCATTTGGCGGGGCACTAATATTGTGTTTTTAATTTCAAATTTCACCTGTTCATTGCTGATATAAAAAAGCAATTAACTTTTGCATGTCGACTTTATATCCTACAACCCTGCCATAATTGTTTATTAGTTCCAGATTTTTTTGTCAATTCTTTTGGATTTTCTACATAGACAATCATGTTGGTTGTGATCAAAGACAGTTTTATTTCTTCCTTCCCACTCAGAATATCTTTTATTTCCTTTTCTTGTTTTATTGTATTAGTTAGGATTCCCAGAACAACGTTGGAAGCAGTAGTGAGTGACTCACCTTCTTCTTGATCTTAGTGGGAAATTTTCAAGTTTCTCACCTTTAAGAGTTACATTAAACCAGGTGTGGTAACACACAACTGTAATACTAGTACTTGGGAGACAGGAAGATCAATGATTTGAGGTCAGCCTCAGCAACTTAGCGAGGCTCTCAGCAACTTAGTGAGACCCTGTTTCCAAATTAAAAATAAAATAGGGCTGGGGGTGTAGCTCAGAAGTAGAATGCTCCTGGATTCAATACTCAGTACCACACACACACACACACACACACACACACACACACAGAGTTTATCAAGTTGAAGCAGTTCCTTCTATTCCTAGTTTACTGAAAGCATGTTGGATTTTGTTAAGTGATATTCCTGCATTTATTGCTATGATTTGATTTTTTTCTTCTTTAGCCTGTTGATGCAACAGATTACATTATCTGATTTTTTAATATCGAACCAGCTTTGCACACCTAGGGTACATTGTATTTGCGTGGGGTATAATTCTTTTTATACATTGTTGGATTTGATTTGTTAACATTTTATTGAGGATTTTTGCATCTATGTTCATGAGAAATATTGCTCTGTATATTTTTTTCTTGTAATATCTGGTTTGGGTATGAGGGTTAACCCTGGCCTCATGAAATGAATTAGAAAATATTCCCGCTGCTTTTACTTTCTTTTTTTTTTACTTTTATTGGCACATTGTAATTATACATCATAGTAAGGTTCAAAGTGATAGAAACAGACATGCACACAGCACTTGGTGTATTTGCCTCCAGATCCCACCCGCTCCTCCTTCCCTCCTCATACATGTTAGTGAGATGGGTAGTGAAGCCTCAGGATATGGACATAACATTATTTCATCTGTTTCCTTCCTCAAGCCTCATTTTCCCCTCTCCCTCCCCTCCCCCAACCCCTTCCACTATTTTAGTTGTTTCTCCCCTTATTTATCTGAAGTCCCTTTTTTTTGTGTGTGGTACCGAGGATTGAACCCAGGGGCATTCTACCTCCGTGCTACACCCCCGGCCCTATTTTTTATTCTTTATTTTGAAACCGGGTCTCACGAAGTTGCAGAGGGCCTCACAGAGAGAGAGAGAGAACTGAGGCTGGCCGTGAACCCAGATCCTCCGGTCTCCGCCTCCCAAAGTACTGGGATTACAAGCGTGCGCCACCACGCCCGGCCCTGAAGTCCCTTTTGTTTCCTATTTTCTCTTCCACATATGAGAAAAAACATACGACCCTTCACTTTCTGAGGCTGGCCAATCTCTCTTAGCATAATATTCTCTAGTTCTATCCATTTTCTTATAAATGACATAATTTTGTTCTTTATGGCTGAGTAAAATTCCATCATATGTATTCAACACATTTTCTTTATCAATTCATCTGTTGACAAACATCTAGGTTCGTTTCATAATTTGGCTATTATGAATTGTGCTGCTATATACATGGCTAATGCATGTGTCACTATAGTATTCTGGTTTAAATTCTTTTGGGAAGATATTGCAATGCTATTCTACTCCCAAGTAAATATCATTATTCTTTGGAGAATCTCTGTTATTTAGGTTTGACAAAGCTCAACTACGCAACTCACTGGCTATGTGACCTTGGGTCAAGATTCTACCCACTCTGTGCATTTTACTCAGTTCTTAAAAATCATACATAGTAGGTCCTACCTTATCTGGTTGAGATGAGAATTAAATAAGATGATGTATGCAAAGTATTTAGAATAGTGCCTGACATTCGGTAGATGGTTTTAAAAATGCTAATTAATATTATTGATTATATTACCATTCTAAACACTACAATAATATTTGATGGCTTATTGGTTGGTAAGAGCTACAAAGCTATTATTTCTATGCTTAATACTTTCCTGAGAAAGGGAGAAGTGGATCATCAATGGCACACAAGAAAAACCAACTGGGCTAGGCATGGTGGCACACACCTGTAATCCCAGTACTTGGGAGGCTGAGACAGGAGGATTGCAGTTTCAAGACCAACCTCAGAAATTTAGTGAGACTCTCCGCAACGTAGTGAGACCCTGTGCGGGGGCTAAAGGCGAAGCCAACGTTTCTTCGGCTGTTTGACAAGTCACAGCAGAAGGAGGCTTGTCGCAGAGCTGACATCCTCTAATGGCAGCCTAGCCTGTTGGTGGCCTTACTATTAATGTTAATAATTGTGGGATTGGTGACGGGAATTGTAGGACTTAGGCCAAAAACTCAATTTATGCAGAATGACTCTAATACAGGTGAAATGCAGGTAAACTGTTGTTCCCAGTATAAAAATAATTTACAGGAAAAGGGAGTTAAACCACATAATGAGTATCAGTTAGTGCTCGGAATGATTCAGTGACTGGGCATAAACAAAGACCTGCTGTACCAACAATTATGGCTTCTGGTAGTCTTGCCTACTGGATAGGTAGGAGGCTCTGGTTTCCCCCTCAAGGAAAACAAACAAGCCAGTACTATTAGCCTGTAACAAAAAATAAACTATAGATTATAAGCATAAATGGCATTAAAATAGAATACAGTTTAAGTATAGGCATAAGGTCTAGTTAACCACATTACCCATAGCTTCTAACATTTAGCACAAGTATAGTTATAGTATGATATTTCCAAGAACAATGCAAATTATTAAAAGAGCTAAGTTGACATTGTGGGAAGAAACGCAAGTTTGCATGGAACCTGAGTAATTGGTGGGGAACATGTTGTGACCATCTGGACAATGGGTTGTTAATAACTGTGGGTAAATGACTGCACTGTAAAGATTCCTATGATGTACTAAGTAAAAAATATTTTTCATGATGTACTAAGCAGAAAATTGTTAGCGTTAAGACTTCCTGATGTAAAAAAGGTATAAAAAATAAAGTCTGATGTTCGCTGGGCAGAGACAGTGGCTGCAGCTTCACTGAACTGCTAAGCCTCCTGTCTCTCATTCCCTCGCCGACCCTACACCTCCTTCAGGGATTCCCCTGGACCAGCCGAGGCTGGACCCGGGCAACCCTGTTTCAAAATAAAAATTATAAAAGGGCTAGGAGTGTAGCTCAGAGATATAATGCCCCTGGGTTCAATCCCCAGTACCACACAACACACACACACACACGAAGAAGGAGAAGGAGAAGGAGGAGAAGGAGGAGAAGGAGAAGGAGAAGGAGAAGGAGAAGGAGAAGGGAAGGGAAAGAAAAAAATCAGTTGGATCTGTACATCTGAAAAACATCTTGAGAAATATTCAAAATGAATACAACATAATGTTTAAGATTCAGTATAACTGGATGTGGGTGGTTGGTACATAGATGATTGATAGTATTATAATATCATTATTCATCCTTGTAGTATCTTTAAAATATCCTACCATTTAAACTTTTTTAACAGCAATGTTTTTAGACAGAGGTGGTAGGAGTCGTTGGAGGCTGCTCTTCTGGACCATTTGTGTCACCCTGTTCCTCTCAGTTGTCCTCTAATTTGGCTTAATTTGAATGGATCCTAGACATTCCTCCACTATGAGAGGAGGAAAAGGGCACCTGTTCTTTTTTTAATATACTTTTATTGGTGCATTGTAGTGTCACATCATAATGCAGTTCAGAGTGAGAGGGACACACATGCACACAGTACTTGGTGAGCTTCCCCCAAGGACACCTGTCTGTCCTGACCTCCATCCTTTGCTTCTGCCCTCAGGGATGCCTCTACTCATTATTTCTCACTCCAAATGGCTCTCTTCAATCTTCATATAGGATTTTAATTTTCCCTCTTCTGATCCATTTCTAACAGAACTTGCAGAACTCTCTTTTTAGAAGACATATCCCATGCCAGGCGTGGTGGCCTACACTTGTTATCCCAGTACTTGGGAGACTGAGACAGGAGGATTGTGGGTTTGTGGCCAGCCTCAGCTACTTAGTGAGGCCCTCCACAACTTAGTGAGACCCTGTTTCCAAATAAAGAATAAAAAAATAGGGCTGGGGGTGTAGCTTGGAGGTAGAATATCACTGGGTTCAATCCCTGGTACCACAAGAAGAGGAGGAGGAGGAGGAGGAGGAGGAGGAGGAGGAGGAGGAGAAATATCCCATGCCTACTTCTCTCAAAAACTTGCACTAATTCCCAACTGGCTGCTAAAGTATGTCCAAATACAAGAAACATGTCATTTGTGATTCAGCCCAGCCCAGCCCACAGGGCGTGACATCACTCCCCAACCCAGTGCTGGCCAATCCCAGCTATGATAATCTTCACTTTGTGGCCCATGGATAAGTCACTTACCTCTCCACACTTCTGCTCCCTCTTCTGCAAATTCTGGTAAAAATATCACCTTCTATAGTTGCCTTGAAGATTAAAAGAAAAAAAACAAGGTAATGTAATCAAACATTTACTCCAATGCCCGAGACCCAATAAATGGTAACTTTTATTATCTTCTACATTTTTCAACATACAACTGTTCACAATTCCCTCAGTACAAATAGGGCTTTAATTTTTAGCCTCCTTGATTTGTTTTGTTGTTCCAAAGCCTCGATGCCCTTCCACCTTGTTATCCCCCCAAGTCTTTCTTTGGAATCCTCCATAGATTCCCAAACTAGGGGACACCACCCCGGGGGGGAGGGATGATGGAATGATGGAGGGGTAGTAACCTCAGGTGCAACTGGGGGTGCTGAATAAAAATAAGGCGGTGGTGGAAGCGCCTGGGGCACTATTTTTTTTTTTTTCTGAAAAAGGGGTGATAAGTCAATAAGTTTGGGGAATCTATGTGAGGGACTACTAAATACCTGGGTTCAAAACTCTAGCCTTGCCATTTACTTTCTGTGACTTGGCTTAACTTACCTAAGCTCTCTGGTCAATTTCCTCCTAAGGAGATCATAGTATCTACCTTATTGGAGTCGCTGTGCTACAGATTTCAATCAGTGCAGTTGTGAAGCATTTAGAACGGTGCCTGGCACAAAGCAGACACTAGATACATGTTTCACTTTTCGTCACACCCGTTACTATGTGTATGAAGTATGTGTCACCTGTATCAGGAGGTGAGCGTCTCAGAGGTGGGGCCTGTCTCATCTCTGAACCCACAGTGCCTAGAACAAAACAGGCACTGAAATAAATGTGATGGCCTTCATGTAAGTGAAGGAGAGGAACGCCGAGGCGCTCAGTGGATGGGGTGTGAGGACGGTGGAGGGGCCGGGCGCCTGTGTGCAGCGCGGGAGCCCCGGGGCCGCGGGGTGCGGCTTCCCTTCCCTTTCCCGGGCCTGGGGCGGTTCAGGTGGAGTCCGGAGGCGGGAGGAGGGGCGGGAGGAAGGGGCGCGGTCGGGCCGAGCACTCGCAGCAGCAGCGCCCGGCGCGCACGGTCGCCAGCGGCTCCGCAGCCCGCGCTCGCTCCACGGCGCTTCGGGGTAAGTGCGGCTGCTGCCCGACTCGCGGAGGCCGCCCGGGCAGGGCCCTGCGGGCGCCGGGGCTGCGATGGCCTCCGTGGACACAGGGCTCACTTCCCGCATTTCAGAGTCCAGGAAACTGAAGCCGGGGGAGCGAACGTGCAGGTCCCGGGGAGGGTCACCCAGCTCGGGTCGCGGTGGGACTCAGGCTGACCCCCAGGCGTCCCGGCTCCCAGAGCACTGCAGCTTTTTATCACACCCTGCAGCCTAGGGGACCAGTTAGCCGACTCGCTTCCCGGTTCCTGAACGCCTCGGGGACAGAGGAGGGAGTTCGAGTGGTCCCCAGGGTCCCAGGTGAGCTGGCTCGGAGCTCTGTTTTGAGGACTTGGAACCCACCACCCTGTGAGCGCTTTCTCCACTGCACGTAGGCAATGTATTTTATTATACTTTTGCTTTGTGTGGAGGTAGGAGAAGGTGGATTAGGACATTTGGGCGTTGAAAGTTGGAGAAGTTTGCTTTCCCCTGCAAAAACTCGCCGTTTTCTTTGATTGCAACAGAATCGAGTCACTACGCATGAACCCCACCCCCTGGCAACTGAGTCAGCAGGTGGGAGACCCAGGTACTTGAGGGCAGATGACCAAATAGGGACAGTGTGTAGTTTCCGGTGAGGCCGGGGGTTCTGGGTAGCTGGAGGCCACTCTTGACAGCAGAAAAGAAGTCGCTCAGGCTGAATTATTCCCAAGGCTTTGTTCAACACAGACAAGGCCTGGCCCTCCCGAGAGAGCTAGATTCTACTTTTTTCATCAACGTCATAAAAAATGTAACTAATTAAAAGGTTATTCCAGGAAGATATTGTCATTGGTTTTCCTGAAGGCAGGAAACTTCACACTGCACAAAAAGGGAATTTAAAAATGTGAAGAAAACCAAACCGTTGTTCCCAGAGCCCTCTGATTGTGTTGAGAAGTCTGTTTAGAAATAAGGATGAAGGAAGGAGCTAAAGGAAATGACATAGCTGCTGTGATCCCATCCAGGAAGGAAGTGTTTAAAGTTCTATTGTGAAGTCATTTGACCTCTGCTATGGAGCAACTTTTAACAGTTGAATGAAAGATCAGTAATACTTTTTTTTACATCTTCTCTTTTTGTTAGAAATTTGAAACTTCTATGGAAGAATAGTAGAAAATATGTGGCATACTTCTGAAATGACAAGAGACCATGATAACTTAGCCATTATGCGAAAACAGGTTAAACTTACCCAAAATTTGAACATGAAAAACTCTAATTTTACTGGATTGACACATACTGAGTATTAGTTTGGGGCAGGTGTGGGCCAGGCACTTGGGTAGGACAGAAGCATGTGGGTTAGGTCTATATCTCTGCAGTCTGGCTGTCTGGCTTCAGGAGCATCCCCTCATCAGCTGTGTGATTATGGAATCATATCCTGCCTCTCTGTGCCCCCAGCTTCTTCATATACAGAACAGAGATGTTATTGATGATACCTAACTCCCTAGATTGTTGTGAGGTTTGTATTTGTATCAAATCACTCATTCATTCAATAAGCATTTTTTTCAGTACCTACTATGCTCCAGTGAACAAACAAAAATCTCCAGCCTTTTGAAATTAACCTCCTAGTAACTTTTATATTACCTGGACATAGTAAGAACACAAGATGCTGGTTGGTATTATTATACATACTATGTCATTCAGTGCTAGCAACAGCCCTCTCCCCTGTTTGCAGATTAGAAAACTGAGGCTCCAAAACATTGTGTTTAGCTTTAAGAGGCAAAGCCAGGGATGGGGATGTAGCTCAGTGGTAGAGATCTTGCCTACCATGCACAAAGGCCTGGGTTCAACGCCCAATATCACAAGCGTGCACACCTACACACACACACATACACACACACACACACACACACACACACACACACACACGAGGCAAAACTAGAACAAATAATACTCTCTATCAACTTGTATACTGTATAGAGATATGCAGGGTTAAATTCTGTAACTAGGCAGCTGATTGCCCCAGGCTACAGAGAGCCTGAGAAACTCCAGGCTAAATATTTCCAGGGACTATTGGTGTTATTTCCTGTCGAACTTTGCTCTGGGGCTGTACTTGAAATTTTAGAATATTTTCTTCCCAGGATGGGTGGGAGCAACTTGCATTTCTAAACCCTGGAGAAATGCCAGCATGTTTGAATAATGTCTCCTTAAGGAAAGTGTGCTTGGGTTGCCAAAGAACTGCCCCTTTCTCCTCTGCACCTTCCAATGGACTAGTCTCCTCAAAGAGCAGATGTGTCTGTTTGTAACCAGCTGTCAGCATCAAGCCTTGCAAAATGTGCATAGAGGTTTCACAACCAAGTACTAGGAATCTAACTGAAGCCAGTTAAGATTTGTGTTGGTTTGGTGGGGAAGATCAGTTTCCTGTGTTTTGTTTCTTTTCTTTTCTTCTTTCCCCCTTTTTTTTTCTGTTTTCTGCCACTGCGATGGCAGTCTGTCCTGGTTAAAAGAAGTCAGTGATAGAAATAGTTCTATGCTCCTCCCTGCCCCTTGAAGACAGAGTCTCACTGTGTTGCCCAGGGTAGTCTCAAACTCTTGGACTCAAGCAATCCTCCTGCCTCAGCCTCCCAAGTCGCTGGGACCACAGGTACATGTGCACGCAGGAAGCGTATTTGTAAAACAGAAAAGTAGAGATTTTTCTGTCCCTTCACAGATGTAGCACACTCCTTTGTATATAATAGGTGTCCAGGAAATACTTGCTTAGTAAATGGGACTCCGGATGACAGAGACACTTCCTCTTCCTGGAAGGTTTTTCTTTGAATGTTGCCTTCTGATTTTTGAATTAAAGATTAAGAGTTGAACTGAGGTTATCATGTTCTAAATCACAGATTTATAAATTTATTTATTATTTTTTCTTTTAATAGGTTAGTGTGATCTCAACTCAAGAAAAAGAAGGGCCGTCAGTCATGGCATCTATCTGGGTAAGTAAAAATCAGGCCTTCTCAACACAGAGAAACATTTTGAAAGTTGATGAAAAAGTTCATCTGGAAAAAAATGACCCAGCAAAAAAGATAGAGGCTGTCTAAAAATAAAATATAAAAGTTTCATAGTTAAAATAATTTGTGATAACACCAAAGTGGAGAGGTCAAAACCAGAGAATAAATTTAGTATATAAATTGGGATTCTATTCTATGATAACAATGACATTTCATATCAGTGAAGAAAAGATGGCTTTAATAATTCAAGTTAGAAAAACTTGTTGCTGTTTGGGGATAAAGTAAGTCTGTATTCCTTCTCCCATCTTACATTAAGATAAACTTCAGATAGATAAAATACAGGCATGAAGGAAATAAAATATGGGTGGAGATAAAATACGGAACTATCATCTCATAGTTCTGTATGTTAGAAGCCAGAAATGGGTCTCCCGGCACTAAAATCAAGACGTTAGCAGGGCTGCATTCCTTTCTGGAGACTTTGGGAAGAATCCTCCGTCCAAATAAACTTGGAGTGGGGAAAGCAATTACAGCCATGACCCAAAACCAAAAGCCTAAAAGAAAAATATTGATCTACTTAACTACATGTAAATTTATAATAGCGAAAGCATATAATACTATTAGAGTCAGAAAACCTACAGGGTAAAAAAATGTTTGCAGCACATCAGACAAAAAGCACTTCCTTAGCACACAAGTAATGAATAAATCAATTTAAAATATGGACTTGACGGAAAAATTGGCAAGAGACATAAATAAGAAAGGAAATTAATTATATCAGCTAACATACACAAAGATGCTGCACCTCACAGAGAATTAAAGATAATGTAAATAACACAATAAGAAGCTACTTTCTATCTAAGAAATTGTTAAGGTGAAAAAAAATACAGTAAGACCAATGTTATAAAAGCTGTGGAAAACACATGTACTCTCATATTTTGTTCATGGGAGAATAAATTTGGTATACTTTTGGATGGTATTTTGGCAATATCTAGTAATGTTTAAACATACATGTCCTTTCACCCAGCAATCCCATTTCTGAGTATGTATCATACAGACAAATTTACATATGGTCCTAAAGACATTCATTTGTATTAATGAAAATATGCAGACAGCATTAATAGCCATCCACAGGGCACGAATTAGTAAATTATTCATTTGTAACTGATAGCCATATTTCTGTGATCATTAAAAAGAATGGGAAAAACGGAGTCAGCTGTGCATACTGACATTAGAAAACTGAAAAAATAACATGTCCCCAGACATATTAATGGGAAAAAATTACAGACTAGTATGTACAGAGTAATTTTGTTTAAAAGAAAGGAAAAACCGATCTACATAAAGACTATATTACATGATTGGGAAAGCTGAGACAGGAGGATTGCTGGTTCAAGGCCAGCTCTCAGCAACTTAGCAAGACCCTGCTTCAAAATAAAAAATAAAACTATAAAGGTCCAGGGGTGTAGCTCAGAGGTAGAATCCCCCTGAGTTCAATCCCTAGTATATATATGTAGATATGGATAGACATACTGTATATATATAGTATATATATTCCCCCTAAGGTCAATCCCTAGCATATATATATAGATATAGATAGTATTACATGAAAACTTTCTAGAAGGTTGGGATTATGAGCAAGAATGCTTTTACTTTTCAACGTATCACCTTCTGTACTTCTGAACTTGTTTTTTTAAACCATGAACTTATATTTTTAAGGTAAGGGGCAGTGGAGTTTAAAGAGAAGCATGTAGAAGTGTAACCAGCCCTTTGTCTGGCAGCGGAGTGGGAGGTGCGCTGACCAGGGCTTCCCTTGGCTACACATTGTTCCCAAACCACTGAACAGGAAGCTAATCCTGCCTCTTTCCAGATCTGAAATCCCTGCTACTTTTATGGCCCTCTAGCAGAATCACATGAAAAAAAAAAAAAGCATCTCTCCCAAATGCTAGCCTTGCCATCAGCAAATCCGCGTGGAATTGAGTTGGTTAGACTCTCCAGCTGACACCTTCAAAGGGCCGGGAGAGGCCCCAATGTGAGCGCTGGTATATTCATTTCCTGTTGCAGCCATAGCAAATTACCACAAATATAACAGTGTAAAACAACATCTATCATCTCATAGTTCTGTATATTAGAAGCCAGAAATGTGTCTCCTGGCACTAAAATCAAGATGTTGGCAGGGCTGCGTTCCTTTCTGGAGACTTTGGGAAGAATCCTCCATCCAGCTCACGGAGGTTGTGGGCAGAACTTAGATCCTTACAGTTATAGAACGGAGGTCTCTGCTTCCCGCCTTCAGCAGGGCTGGCCTTTAGCTCCCACAGGCCTCTGCTGTCTTTTGCATTTGACCTGTACCTCTCAGAACCAGCAACCCTGCACGGAATCCTTCTCATGCATAGTCTCTGTGGCCTCCTTTCTGGGGCATCTCCCTCCTGCCATCCTCTTCTTCCTCCAGCTGAAAGAGTTCTCTGCTTTTAAGAGCTTCTAGGATTAGATTGGCTCCACCCAGATAATCCAGAATTATCCTCTACTTAAATGAGTGAAACTTTTTTTTGCATTTTTATTTTTATTTATTTTAATATGCTTTTACTGGTGCATTATAGTCTCACATCATATTGTAAATCATGTTGACAGTGACATACATGCACACAGCACTTGGTGCCCCCTCCCCACTTCCCCATCTCCCCACTTCCCCATAAAGAGTACTGAGATTGACATTGGTATTTTCACATATGTACACATAGTCAATGGTAGTAATTCCATTAATGAACCTCACTCTACCTCTCCCCTTCCCTTAGACCACCTCCCTGGCTCCAATGAGGCTTCTCCTCCATTGTCTGGAGTCCCTCTGGTATTCCAATTACTCCCTAGCTTGCAGATATTAGAGAAAACATATGACCCTTCACTTTCTGTGATTGGCTGATCTCACTTAACATAATGTTCTCCAGGTCCTTCCATTTTTCTTGCAAATGACATAATTTTGTTTTTATTTATTGGTGAGTAGAATTTCATTGTGTGGATATCCCATAATTTTTGTAATCCATTCATCTGTTGATGGACACCTAGGTTGGTTCCATAATTTGGCTATTGTGAATTGTGCTGCCATGAACATGGGTATGCATATATTACTGTAATTCTAAATGAGTGAAAATTTGATCACATCTGCAAAGTCACTCTTGTCATGTAATATAACACATTCATTGTCTCCAAGGGTTACTGCATGGATATTTTAGGAGAGAGACATTATTCTGCCTGCCCCAAGGGGCAAGGAGACTGGCTGCTTCAGGAGATGTTAGGAGAACAGTCCAGAGAGGGGGAGCTATGTGCAGGCAGGGGACAGTGAAGAAAGAGGCCCTAGCCACAGAAGGTCTTCTACTGCCTCTTTTTTTCTTTCCTGTTTTTCTCCTCTTACCAAATTAAAGCACTAGTACATATGAGTAAGATCTCAGAGAGCAAAGATTAAGAACAACTCAGACTCAGTCATGGTGGTGCACGCTGTAATCCCACTACTTGCGAGGCTGAAACAGGAGGATCACAGGTTCAAAGCCAGCTTCAGAAACTTTGTGAGGACCTCCGCAACTTAGTGAGACCCTGTTTCAAAATAAAAAATAAAATAGGCTGGGAGTGTAGCTCAGAGGCAGAATACCCATGGGTTCGATCCCCAGTACCAAACAATAAAAAATAAATAAAATAAAATAGGACTCAAAGGTAGAATGCCCCTGGGTTCAATCCTCACTACTTCAGAAAGAAACAAAAGACAAAAACTCAGCACTTCTATGGAAAACACCATGGCAACTCCTCAAAAAATTAAAAGTAAAACTACTATGTGATTGAGCAATCCCACTTCTGGGTATATATCCAAAAGAACAAAAGCAGAGTCTTGAAGAGATGTTCGTATACCCATGCTTGTTGCAATACTTTGCAATAGCCAAGAGGTGGAAACAGCTCAAAGCAAATTGACAGATGAATAGCTAAACAAAATATGGTCTATACACACAATGGAGTATTATTCAGCCTTCAAAAGGAGGGACATCATGTCACATGCTACAGCAGAAAAACCTTGAGCATGCTATTCTAAGTGAAATAAGTCAGTCATAAAAAGACAAATATTGTATGATTCCTTATATGAGCTATCGAAAGTGCTCAAATTCATAGAAACAGAAAGCAGGATGGTGGTTGCTAAAGGCCAAAGGAGGAAAAAAGGGAGTCATTGTTTACTCGGTGCAGAGTTTCAGTCCTGCAAGATGAAAAAGTTCTAGTAATCTCTTTCAGAACAGCAGGAATATTCTCACCACTACTGAAGGGCATGCTTGAAAATGGTTATGATTTAACAAAAATTCAGATTTACAATTGCAAATACCCTACCCTTTTTTGTGTGTGGTACTGGGGATTGAACCCAGGGGTGTTCTACCACTGAGCTACACCCCCAGCCCTTTTTATTTTTTATTTTCAAAACAAGGTCTCATTAAATTTACCACAAGGTGGCCTCGAATGTGTGGTCTTCCTACCTCAGCCTCCCAAGTACTGGGATTACAGGCGTGTACCACCACACCCGGCTTACAACTGTAAATACTCTTATCACTGTAAATACTCATCACAAAGTTCTGTTATGGAGGAAGAGTTCACTGCCTGTTCACATAGAAGCAAATACTCTGACACCAGGTTTTTGCAAAAAGGAAAAGCTTTCTAGCATGGTCATCTGGCAAGGAGGCCCAGAGCTACAAAGCAGCTCAAATCTGCCTCCGCATTCGGTTGGTAGTGGGGAGTTTTAAGAAAGGAGAGGGAGAAGCTGCTTTTGATTGAGTGGTGGGAAGGGGGCGTTTAAAGGTTCTTCCACACAGGTGTAGGTCATCATGCCTCTCCAAAGGTCACATGTTTCTTTTCCTGGGGGTTTGGGCTCGGGACATCATTGACTAGAGGCTGCTTCTGCACATGTCCATTCTAGAAACACCAGTTCCAAACCATCCTGGGTGGGTTCTGGAAGCTTTTCCTGAAGGACAACTTCAGTACTTTGTTATTTAAGGAATTTATGTTCAAGTGTGTCTGGGCCATAACCAATTCCAGCCAGTCCAGGGATGTTGCAATGGTACTTTTGGTTCAGATAAATAAACAGTCCCCATTGCATCAGTATTTCCTTGGTTTTGAAGTTTTAAATATCTCTGTTCAGACATATGTTCTACTACTTTGCCCTTGATGGAAGGGCCTGATATCTTATCAGTTTGTGCTCCTGGGACTCAGCGTTCCTTGTCATATGTTAACTTTAGGTCCATAGCAAGCATTCAGGAAGCTCACAAATTAGAATATCTTAGGATGACATTTTACTAGATACCATACCAGGATTTTTTTTTGTGTGTGTGTGGTACTGGGGATTGAACCCAGGGGCATTCTATTTCTGAGCTACACCCCCAGCTCTATTTTTTATTCTTTATTTTGAAACAGGGTGTCACTAAGTTGTGGAGGGCCTCACTAAGTAGCTGAGGCTGGCCGCAAACCAGGATCCTCCAGTCTCAGCCTCCCAAGTACTGGGATTACAAGCGTGCGCCACCACGCCAAGCAACCAGAACCAGGATTTTTTCTATGTGTGCTCCCTATAATGCTTTCTCATGTAAATATTCTGAGTTCTTTCCTCCCTGATCAATACTTACTTTTATAAAACTTACTTTTATAACTTATGTTTATAAAACAACAATAATAAATGCTTCTTTGACTATCAATTTAGATTTTTCATGTGCTACTGGAATTTCTCGAAATGAACTCATAATTACTGTAATCAACATGAACTGTTGTAATCAATATTCCAACTTGCTATACAGTCTTCTTTCCTGTTCCAAATTATGATTTACAAATGGAGGAAAGGGTACAG
This sequence comes from Glis glis, assembly GCA_004027185.1. Classification (NCBI taxonomy): domain Eukaryota; kingdom Metazoa; phylum Chordata; class Mammalia; order Rodentia; family Gliridae; genus Glis; species Glis glis. Next base: position 46,488 of record PVJS01009072.1, read on the forward strand.
AGAGTCACTTTGGAACCAAGGGATAAAAATATAACTTCATATAAATACAATGCCTACTAATTTTGTTTTGAAGTTCCTCCAAAGCACAGATAAATAAAGCAATAAGTACATCTCAGTCAACATTCTCATTGCTATAATCGAAGACAACTGACTACACAACTTAGAGGAAGGGACATTTATTTGCTCACAGTTTTTTGTAAATCTTGGAGTTTCAGTTCATGTCAGACCGGGTTACATCTCTGGAGCTCAGGGCATGAGAGCAGGAAGCAGAGAGAGGGAGAGAGCAAGGGCTCTGCTCTCACATCAGGGAGGTTCAAAGCCAAGAACACAGTTTCTAAGGCCACACCCCCAGAAACCCACCTTCTCCAGCCACACCCCACCTGCCTAGGTCACCACCCAGGAAACCCATTAGGTTAGATTCATCACTGATGAGATTACAACCTTCAGCACTTGATTACATCAACTCTGAACATTACTACGTGAGCTCTTCAGGTGACTTTCTATACCTAACCATAACAAGTACCTAGTGCAGTGGGCCCTCATGAGAGCCAAATAAAGACATACCAACCACGATCCCAACTTTCCTTTTCATAATTCCGCAGTTGAATAAAAGGAAAGCTCTTGAATATGGACTTCAGCAAATTACTTAGTCTTTTTGCCTTGGTTTTCTCATCTGTAAATGGGTATAATTGTAGTGCCAACACCATCTACTGTTATGCCAGAGAGAATCAAATTCTGACAGTTCCTGGAATTAGCATTGGATCCCACAGGTTTAGAAGCTCAGTCCTCCACAGGATGGCCTCAGTTTATCTGTCAATCACAAGTCTTAGGTACTACTCACACTTCCAAATGACCATCAATTTGGGAGTTTCCATGATCCCTTCACATTCAAAATCCACTAAACTGACTCAGAGAACTCACTGAAAGTGCTATACTTATGATTATAGACTTATTACAAGGGAGACACACAGGGAAAGATCTGGAGTGGTCCTGTCCATGGAGCTTCCATGTCCTTTCCCTGTAGAGTCAGGGCACATCCCCCTCCCTGCACACCAATGTCTTCACCAACCAGGAAGCCCCTCTGAGCCTCAGCGTCCAGGGTTCAGTTATGTAGGCATCACTGATTAAATTATTTACCGCATTATTGAAACCAATACCCAGCCTTTCTTTTCTTGCCTGAGGTCAGACTGATCCCACATTCCAACCTGTAATCACATTCGTATCTATCTATCTATCTATCTATATATATATATATTCATTTATTGGTGCATTGTAATTATACATTTTGATAAGTGTCAGGGTAGCAGAATCATACATGCACACATTGCTCATTTAGCCCTCCCTCAAATCCCACCCCATTCCCTCCCTCCTCCTTTTCGTGCTCAGCATAGTGATTGAGTCTTATAAGTTTGTGTATATACATCATGTGCTTTAGTGTGTAATCACATTCTTGATCTTCCTGATGACTAGCTCTCATCCTGAAGCTATCTAAGGGCCAGCCGGAGTCACCTCCGTAGCATAACAAAAACACTCCTACCCCTCAGGAAATTCCAAGGGTTTTAAAAACCCTTTGCCAAAAACCAGGCAAACATAATATTATGTAATGAGTTAATATTACCAATGATTATTGTATATTATTAATAAGGAATACTACATATAATAATTGATTTTAATTATTATAAAATAATATATTATTTAAATACATCATTATAAATATGATTGTAAATATAATATTCTTTATTACAATACATATATTTGGCTCACATTAGGGCACACATTAGAGTTTCCAAAATATGCTCATGTATTCCTTTATTCCATATTCCTTCTTTTAAAATTATATCAAGACTAATAGCACTGCCTATCTTAATGCTGATCAGAACCTCTTATTAGTTTGGGGGGCTGAGATAGGAGGATCATGGGTTCGAGGCTAGCCTCAGCAACTTATCAAGATCCCATTTTAAAATAAAAATAAACATAAAAGGGGCTGGGAGTGTAGCTTGGAGGTAGAATGCCCCTAGGTTCAAACCCCAGTACCAAAATAAATAAGTACATTTTTTAAAAGAACCTGTGATTGTTAGTTATATCTTTAATAATGAGGAAGAATGGGAAAATGAGTTAATGTCTTGTAATAAAGATTGGCACACAGAATCATCTTTAAAGATGGGAGTTATGTAGAAGAAATTAAAAAGGGCTCCTTGGTGGTGGAAATGGTGAAGACAGCTGATGTAAGGCAGAGCTGCACAGAGGAAGCACTAACCCACCGCCATGTGACCATGGTGGGAGTCAGGAGCACAGCCTCCCTGCCCCGCCTGACCCTCCCTTTCTATTCTGGGAACAAGATTGGTGCAGTTTGACATGTGCTGTTAGCCCAGAGGAATAACACCAGTGGTAGAATTCTCAGGAAAGGGGCGGTGTGCTAAGATGAAAGAATCTGGGGAAGGCAATGCTTTTCAAATTCTGTCCCATGGATGCCACCAGCGTTGGGCATTTGGATGATGTTGGTCCTGGGTTCAAGGAGTTTTGAGAGCCCTTGGGCAGGGACATTCACTGCACCTTCCTTTCCTGGTGTGTTTGCTCTTCCTGACCATGCAGACTTCAAATGTGTGTGTGGAGAACACCTGTGTTGGTATATGTGGATGTGCTGATTTTCTCCTCTGGCCTCCCTTCCATCGACCTCATCTTGAAAATGGAAGATCTGGCTTTGAAACTATTTTCTCCAAAACAGACTTTTCACATCCTGGGCAGAGCAGCCTTGTTCCTGGTTGGGCACTCCTCAAAATGACTGCAACTTCCTGTCTGCTGTGTGTGTCTTAAACCATGTTGCCTGAAGCTTCTTTGGGTAAATATTGGCACACAGACAGTTGGCCACTACAGGAAGTCAATGGAAAACAGGTTAGACCTGGGTTTCAAATCAGAACCTTAAAGCTTTGTTTCAGGACAAAGTCTGGAAAGAAATATTCTATAACTGAGAAGAAACAGGCTTGCTCAGAATGAATGGAATGAACAAGAAAGAGCTGTTCTTTGCCACTCCTGGATTCGAGCCCAGCTATGAAGGAAGGAGGATCACGCTTTCATATGTAATCGTGATAAAAGCATAATTTCTGGACCGAAGGAGTAGCCATTGAATAAGCTTGATAAATCAGAGACCAAGAGGAAAAGAAAAAGTGTTCAATTAGAGAACAAGAAATGTGCAGCAGAGAAAGTATGGTTTGATTCTTTTGAAAGTCTATTTTTTGGAGGATGAAAAGCAGAAAAAAGATAAATATTTTAGCATGCTGTACTATAAGATTTAAACACAGGTCTTTCGTGAGTTAAAAGAGTAAGTCAAAAGGGCAGAAAATTCTGGTCTGTCCTGTCTTCCATTATCAAATCTTGGCTCCTTTTATTTTAACTCCCTTGTGTTTGATTAAATTCATCACCTAAGTTCTGGAGGCATGCTTAAATAGGAGTGGTGACAGCTCCTTGTGAACAGGGTTTAGAAAAGGTAAAAAATGCATTTGTAGGATTTTGACAGATGACATGGAGCTCTGAAAATCTGATGGTGTCATTTGAGAATTATCAAAAGAAACAAGACCCAGACAAGATAATATTTTTTGTTCACAGATTTTTACTAAACATCCTCTATGTGCCAGACTAGGTCCTGATGATATGACAGAGAAAAAGAAATAAAAAAGTATAGAGCCTATATTTTATTGGAGAAGACAGACAATACACAAAGAAATGTATAGTATATAAAGTCAGTGTTAAGTGCTGTAAGGGGAAACAAAGGCAGTAAGGAGAATGACGGGGTGTGTTAATTTCTTTTTTTTTTTTTTTTTGCGGTACCGGGGATTGAACCCAGGGCCGTTCTACCTCCGCGCCCCCGGCCCTATTTTTTATACTTTATTTTGAAACCGGGTCTTATAAAGTTGCAGAGGGCCTCACTAAGGAGAGAGAGAGAGAGAGAGAGAGAGAGAGAGAGAGAGAGAGACAGGGAGAGAGACAGCGAGAGAGGTGAGGCTGGCCTCGAACCCGGATCCTCCGGTCTCCGCCTCCCAAAGTACTGGGATTACAAGCATGTGCTACCATGCCCGGCTAAGGGTGTGTTCATTTCTGCCTGGACACGTGAGCAGAAGCCCACATGGAGGAGGGAGCGAGCTGGGAGAATATGTTGGGGAAGAGCACCCAGGTGGAGGGAGCAAGGAGTGTACAGCTCTGAGGCAGACCAGGGAGGTGCAATTGAGAGCGGCAAGAAAATCCCCGAGAAGTGAAAGGAGGAGGCAGGAATAGAAGGAGGTCTGGGGAGTGCCACGGTTCCTTTTTACCATCTTTTAGGATCCACCAAGAGTTCCAGTTGTCTTCCTATGAACTGTTCAAGGAGTTTATTCTCTAGGATTACTTTTCATTAGGAAGCACTCTAAATCTGCAACCATGCATTCAGATTGTCAGTTCCCAAGCAAACTTACAAATAATCCATAAAATATGAGGCTGAGACCAGAGGATCTGGGTTCGCGGTCAGCCTCAGCTATTTAGTGAGGCCTTCCGCAACTTAGTGAGACCCTGTTTCAAAATAGGGAATAAAAAATCGGGAGCCGGGCATGGTGGCACATGCTTGTAATCCCGGTACTTGGGAGGCTGAGACAGGGGGATCGCAGGGTCGCAGCCAACCTCAGCTACTTAGTGAGGCCCTCCGCAACTTAGTGAGACCCTGTTTCAAAATAAAGAATAAGAATAAAAAATTGGGCCGGGCGTAGTGGCACACGCTTGTAATCCCAGTACTTTGGGAGGCGGAGACCGGAGGATCCTGGTTCGTGGCCAGCCTCAGCTCTCTTGCTCTCTCTCTCTCCCTGTCTCTCTCTCTCTCTCTCTCTCTCTCTCT